>JNDT01001267.1:0-22030 GCA_000697055.1 Saksenaea vasiformis B4078
CACGACATATACCGATAAACCTCACAGACGAGAAAGAAGATAAATAATGATTAGCTGAAGTACAAATTATCTCGAGATCCACTACACGAGTGTACCTGAAACAACGTTAATATCGTCCAGACTGATCATTTCTCAAGAACACCGTCACTGCTATAAAAGCTCCCAACAAGCAATAATAGAGAATGATCCAAGAGTCTCAGCATATTCCGTTGTTGTCCGTTTATTTTGATTTACCAATCATACAGCCGATCTCTGATGGACTATTTCTTTACTTTCAGAAAAGTAGCCAATCAGGAGCCGGTTTCCATAATGAATGTTGTCATGCATATCTTTTACTTTCTATGACTGTTGGGTTTGCATGGAAGTTCTTAATTCTCGTTATAGGAGAAGAGCATGCATGTATCTTAAAAAAATCCCAGTCAATGTTTCTGGTTTATTGTTTTGAAATATTTAGGTTCATGCATCACGTTTGTCGAACGTATTCATTATACTTAGGTCTCTCCTGCTGCAGACGTCCGGACCGACATATTTGGTATAGTCCTTGACAAACGGTTCTTTGTTTTTTTCGAGAGATACCGAGCCCTTTGTCCTGTATTGTATACATATGAGCGTGAGTGCTATCAAATTGTATATCAACCAAGTCGTACCACGTTACCACCTCCATATTCTACGAAACGTAAATACAATGCCTGGCAACGGGCAAACAATATGCTTCCACCCTCTCAGCCCCACCATGCGACACGTGTCGCGTGTGCGATGAGTATCTGCCGAAGACGGCCTTTGCGCCGGTAAGCACCAGAGTTAGCATGTGGAATACTCATTCATTCGTAGTCACAATGGCGGCACAATCTACAAGATGAACGGATCTGCCTAACTTGCTGGGCCGAAGAGGAGAAGGATAACAAACAAACCAAATAAAGATTTTCTTTGTGTGAGATCTGAAAAGACTAAGTTTACCAGTGTAGAATTCTTTGAGCATCTGACTTCTTCTACATACTTTTTCCTCAAGTATGACATTTCCACGCAAAGAAAGCGTAGACGTGGTGAACCTGTGTATCGCTCCTACACTCGATATAAAACACTCTACAAGGAAATGCAACTTTCCAAGGCAGCACATAAGCCTAATTGCACTCCAAATGAACAGAGGAGGTGCTTACGCAATCGCTGCTTGACGACGATGATGCTATCTTCCTGGGCTTCCTTTTCTCATTGTTCTGTCTATTCACCTGTTCTGTTTATCCAGTTGTCTCTTTTCCCTTTTCTTAACTGCTTGATATGGTTCTTGTCCCCATTCTGGATTTCACCGAGGAGGCATGAAAACAAGGCTAGCTTTTACCTTCTCTCCTTAAAGGCTATCATGGCGAAGAGAGATGTAGACGCTGTGTTCATATTCTTAAGTGGGCCTGCGCTAGATCTAAGACGCTTAGACTTATGCGGAATTGATTGTATCATGCTATTAATTCATCGCAACGTAGACGCGCCCAGAATTTGAACTTAGTAATTGTGGTTTGTAGCTCTTTACCGCTATTCAGACTTCTCAAGTACTTCATGCATACGATGTTTCTGGCTCAGTGATATAGAGCACAATTTGCACACGTGCGATTACTTATTCTCCTCAGTAGTTAACATGTATAACGTCTTCAGCTAGCAGTATGGAATACATTTCCCACATACTTAAGGGGCTGGCAACGACTGGTTGATATCATTTCTTTGATTCCTCGGGAACACGATACCTCTATGCTAGATGATATTCATTTCGTAAGACACTGATTGTATCTTTTCTGGTTATTTCTCTGGTTCATTCTTGAGGAATGAATATCTTACATAATTCGGCGTTAGGTGTGGATGCGAGTGTGGATGAATGCAGATGCGGGTGTGGATGAATGTAGATGCATAGATGCGGTCGGTTGGATGGGCCATACGCATGCAAGCATATGCACACGGGATGGAAAATATTTGGAGGAAAAAAAGAAAAAAGGAAAACGGAAGAGCGATTATGAACACGAAGACTATGAAACAGCTACAGATTAGCGAGAACCAAGGAGTAATGAAGAGCAACAGCGTGTTGTGACCCAGCTGTGACCCAGCCAAAGGTTAAGCGGGCGGGTTGTGACCCGTGTAACCATCATTGTGATTCTCTTTCTGATATATAACCAAGTATGCCACTCAACGACATTACCAATAACGTCTCTCTCAAACGCCAAGAGCACTCAGAACTTACTTGTGGGCGCATTGTCGGCATGCATGAAGCTGGATTAAGCTTTGGCAAGATATCGGCAGCACTTAAGATGTCCAAGGCAACTGTGGCCCATATTTATAATCGATGGGAAAAACGAGGAACTGCAGAAGCAATGCCAAGAAGTGAAAGACCTAAAAAATTGAATGAGAGAGAGGAAAGAGCGCTTGTGTCAAGTGTGAGAAAGAATCCATTTGAACCGTATGCTTTCCATCAAGCGAATTTACAGTATGCTGGCATCAAGGTCCATTGCAACACCGTTATCAAATATCTGAGAGAACAAGGGTTTGCCTCTCATACACCTGCTCGTAAACCTAATCTTACTGAGGTTCACAAGCAACGACGGCTTCAGTGGGCCAGAGAACATGCAGATTTGACAGTTGACCAATGGTTTAATGTCATTTGGTCTGATGAATCCAGATTCACTGTCCATGGTAACGACGCAGGTGCTTGAGTACTCCGTCGTAAGGGAGAACATTATGAGAGACAGCATATCGTAACAACAGAAAAGTATGGGAAGGGCTCAGTGATGATTTGGTGCTGTTTCTGGGGAGGAGGACTCGGACCTTTAGCCATCATGGATGGAACAGTTGATCAAAATGTCTACGTCAACTGTTTGTCAGATCATTTCCTTCCATTTTACAATTCACTGGCTGCTGAACACAATGAGCGCTCGTTTATATTTCAAGAAGATGGTGCAAGCTGTCATACTGGCTCATATACCACCTGGTACAAGAAGTGATGGCAGGTGCAAGGCTTTGAGTACTGGCCAGCTCAAAGTCCTAATCTCAATCCAATGAAGCATATTTGGTGGGCGCTTGAAAAGCGTATTCAAGACCGCAGGAAGCATATCCATAATACCCAACAGGTTAAAGCTTGTCTGCGTGAAGAATGGCAGAACTTGGGTCAAGTCATCGTAAGAGATCTTGTTGCCAGTATGCCAGCTCGATGTATAGCTGTAATTAATGCTAAAGGTGGACACACAAAATACTAATCGAGTTATTTTTTTAAAACCTATATAACAACTAAAGATATCTTGCTACAATTTTCAGAAGAAATAAGTCTCTAGCTGTGGTAAATGTAAGCTTAGATGAGGTCAAAGTTTGATGTAGATTTTTTTAAAACGAGAAATTTCATCACTTTTTGTGTGTGGCTGTATCTGTGTACAACCACGCCATTATCAACATGAAATTGCTTCTCGGCAAGGTTTTGTATATGCCTCATGATGGACTTGATTCTACACAAGCCTTAGCTTGTGCTTATGAATTTGTAGTTATTAGTGCATCTACCATTCCTAGCCACCATATGTGCTTGAACTGTATCAATGATGGCGCGTATCAGAGTACGAGGAAGATGACAGATGAACAGCGTCAGACTCAAAACAATACAAACTGAGAGGATGCCCCTGCATTATATGTAAATCAACTGATAAGAAAGAGAACAGAAAATTCGTCGTGAGGGAAGTTGCACATATGAAGGATCACATCCATGGACGTTGCTACAGGTTCCACCATAAATCACCGGCTTCGCAAACCAGATACCGACACGGAGTGAAGACTTGCCAAATATATGAGGAAGTCGGACGCAACGGTGGGAAACCGCTGATGAAAATGAAGTACACTTATAACTTCCGTGGAAATCTGTTCAAGGTATCCAAGGGAAGTCATTTGCCTGTCCTTTTGGATTTATTGCAAGATTGCAACTACAGCGTTCAACGTAATTTCGATGGGGTCCAGAAGCTGAGGTCGCATTTTTATTTTCCATTTCAAAGCGCATAAACATACAATTCGTTTCTCAGAAGTTGTTATCATGGATACAACTTACAGAGCCAATGTGCACAAGGTGTCTTTGGTGAACATAATTCGGATAAGCAACTTGGATGGTTCGTGTCTACACAGTTTCCTTACGAGTCTTATGTTTGTCCTTTGATCCAGAATCCAACAGCGAATTTCATTCATTAAATGTGGAAAAGCCATGGTAATACCATAATTTTATTTCGCTTCTGACTCCACAGATAGTCATATGTGGTGCCTCGCAGCAGATCGACTCCAACTCCAGCCACTGCGCAACGCTTCTCCAAGCTGACATCTTCGTCTACTTTATATTTATCTCGTTTATAATCATGTCGACTACGGCATAACTCCCGTGCAATATCGATGCCAGTTTGGCGCTTTGTAAGTTTTGTGTCAGTATCCTTCGCCAAGTTGTCGGCGTTGTAGTTAAAAGCTTGCACAGCAGCTGTGATATAGACGATGGCAAAAAAGGTAAGAGTATTTGAGTTTCATTATAGTTGTAAGACTGCGTGAGTGAGTATGAAGAGTATGAAGAACCGTGAAGTAAATCATCCATCTGGATATTTATACAAGTTACGTAAAAGTGATTTATGGTAATGAACAAGGCACTTATTTTGAGAAATGGTATGGTCCAATGACAAGAATTAACACATAACTAAACCATCCTGTATGACAATCATGTTTCTTGGAAAAAAGCAAAATTTAATATACGTAATAACTTCCTTAGAAAAGAAAAAGAGGACCAATTCTTGAATAATTCTTTATTCCTTATTCGGTAATGTGGTGGTATGTCCAATTATGTACCTATGACCAAGACGAAATGCCAGCTTGCTATCTGATTACGTGACCTTGCGTAAAATCTTTGCCTAGTAGCCATCTTGATCCATAAATGATCACCACACTTTCCTTATTCGCAGAACGCATTTGGCTGCACAATCTGTCAAACACTCTGTATGTGGATTATAATAACCAATTTCCTTGGTATGGAGTACAGAGGCGCATCGCTCTGATAGCTACAGCACCTGACTTGCATCTTAATTTAGTAGAAAATTGCTATATAACTCTTTTTCCTGATCCCCTTCCCTCCATATCCACTTTCTGCCACATTCCTTATAACTCTTCTTTTCCTCTATTTTTCGCTACCAAATCCTGTAGAATATTACGTCATCACCTTTAGGAACCTACGACTTTTCAATAATCAGATTAAAACCATTTCCGTTAAATTACTTGGGGATCATATACTGAGCTTATGATCCACGGGATTTCAACCCTACACTTCTCTGTAGAAGGTAAACGGGGAGAAATCTAATGTCAATCCAACTTTTAATTATAGGAGTAGACTGGCGTTAGAAGCCTAAAGTAGGATATGCGTTGTCTATATATTTCACGAATCACATGTGCTGCTACATACTACTTTATGTAAATACAGCCAAGACAATCTTCGCAACCGTTGTTGAAAGGGTTCACTACTTCATCATCGTTCCAATAATACAAACCTATTTAGTACCAGGAGGATTCGAGAATTTAATGCTACTTTCACTAATGCATTAGACATGTACTGTCATTAGGTCATGAAGATTTCCTTTTGTTTTTCAGATCATCATGAGATATGGAAATTTTTCATATAAGTACATGAATTTCTGATCTGTCTTACTGCATCTACTTCAATTTTCACGTCTTCTCACCATCTATCATGCAATTCAACCTTCTTGCTTTTTTTGCCATCGTTTATATCGCCGTTGTTGCGCTGGCTTCTCCCTACGATGACCCTACAGCTTCGATAGACACCGATACGAATCTTGTAAAACGTCAAGGCGGCCTTGGGGGCGGTGCCGGCTCTGGCGGTGCGGGCACATCATCAACGGATGAAACTATGCGGGAACTATGCAAGGATATGCATCGTAGCCAGCGCACTGAATTTACTCGAAGAAGCACGCGCTCTATCTTGGAGAAACGCTGTATAATAATTTGAGAAATAAAATGAAGCGCCACATTCATTTCTGTTAATTTGCCAGTTTGGCCTTTAATGTGCTGTATCTGCATCATACCACTGATATAAGCGAATCTTCCTGGCTGAGAGCAACTATGATCTGCTTCTTCAAGTATCTTGCAGTGTGAATGGAAAAGGCTCTTCTTATCTTCTTTTTGTGGGACGAAAAAAAGAATATTTGGGACGAACATATGAGAGCCAGGGAGTTCGTCCAATGACTATACAGTGGTCCCCCAATAATTTCAACCGCCAAAGTACAGGCATCTGGTTGAAACTACTGAGAGTTGAAATTGTATGAAATGATTTAAGGTGCAGATGCTTCTCCAGTTTTTCTGAAAAGGTTGAAAATACCGAGGGTTGAAAACAATCGAGGGTGAAATTATCGAGGGTCCACTGTATATACTGTTCAAAGGGATCTGAAGCTTGATATCTTACTCATGGATATGGTATACAACAATATAGCGTTTAGATGAAAATGGACATAGAACGATGAACACGAGAAGGAATCCGCTGAACGTAGTGTTAGTCAAAAAGACGTTATTCCTCGAAGACATCTTGATAATAGATGTTCGATATCTTCCCTTACAATCTTTCTCGATATAGATCGTTTCAGACAGTTTTCTTGTAATGTATCCTTGTACAGTGTCACTTAAAGTACTTTCTCGCTAAGCATTCGACGACGAACATACCGCGGGCACAGCGGTCATTTGTGGAAATGAACTGAAGCAGGTATTATTAGGGCCCTGAATGGAACTGTGCGGTGAAATCATTATTTCTGATAATAGCTTCAAGATTAATACTTGCGTAGCATTTTCTTTCATATTGTATTACTACTCATATACATTCCTTTTGTCTTGAACAAAGTAAGTTTCAGGACTGAAAATGACGAAATGTCCCAAATTTCCGCGTCCCGTAAATGGTAGAGATATCGCAAGCGACAGACAGCTTGTAAATTGACTCTGGATGTAAACGAACGGCCCGTCAATGTGTCCTTAACACAATAATGCTCACATGATCTCGATTAAATGACAGTATTTGATTATTGATCCTTTCTGCAGGTATACATATTCTAGAAGCATAATTGGATCTCTTTTGATTTAATTCAGACGTCAGTCGTCTTCCATAGGATCCTTTTCTTGGGGAGTCATACCAACTTTCTCGGCTAGGAAATCAATCAATACCACTTAGGGTGATACCGGTGGATGTGCGGTTGTTTGGTAGATGTCCTAAGACATCTGTGCTTAACTATGGTAAGGTAGCGTGGCGGACTACTGTCTACCATACGATGTTGCACGTAGTCTTTCCCCTGACGACGGTCTCAGTCTGTGCATCGCCACTCACATTTCGTGGTTGCTTACATTTGTGGCGGTGCAAAATAGTAATCAGCTTTTGTAACTGGATCATCGTCAACCCCTTCCGGTGAATACGGCAATTATATTCCATTATCCCTTGTCTATATTCCCCTTCTTTTCTTTTTCCATATCCTTTTATTGCACTCCTTTTTATTTGTATGTATTAAGTCATGTCTCATTAGGTTAGAAAACGGCCAAGGGTAGATGGCTAGAAACTGCAGCGTCTGCCAATTATCATGTTAGAGCTTGTTATTACTAATCCTTTAATCCTAATACAGAGACATCTCTTCCTGTGGATTCGACAGACGCAATTGCATGTCTCGATATATTCTTGTTCTTAATCACGGATGCGAATTAACATTAGAAGGTCAAAGATATACCTATATTCTCCCACGTTGTACAATTCATCTCGAAACGCGTATACTCGTATACATTCGCTTAATATGCAATCGTAATTAGGATTTCCCAGACCGTTGTTGAGGAAACTTGTAACTTCTGTTCTCATTCACAAGATGAATTTTTCTAATATCTGGGATGCGTTGATATCAAGGAACCGAAAGACATAGGTATATTTTGTCCGTTATATGGCTCGCAAGTAAGCAAGGAAAGGACACTGTGTAAAAAGAGTGGGAAAGTCTGAAAGTAGCCGACTTCATGGTGTTAATGCAGTACTGGCGCTCTGCGGGTATTCCAATACAGCACATGGAAGACTAAATAGAAGGCATAAGTAGTGATTGGAACAGAGATATTCAGGCTAAAAGACAAATAAACGGCTGCACAACCTTATGTGTTCAATGAAAGTGCCTATCGGGGATATTTTTTTTGGGAGAAAATACGAAAGACTGCTTACTCTTCCATGGGGATCCCCATGAGTCAAATTATTTCGCGAGATATCTTTACGGATGAATGCTATCCCTGAGGTGATCGTACTGCGTTACGCAAATCCGGTGCTAGTTCCATTTAACTAATGCAAGAGGCCATCGTAAACGTTGTAGTTCATTTCTGGATGGTGGATCCTGCAACCCGCACTTTTTAGAACATCAAATCGTCCTACAACGCCAAGAAAATGACATGCGCAACCTAATCGCTATGCAACTTAAAGTTAACTTTTCCGATTGATTAAAACCGGTTTCGGCTAAAGGTTACACTGTACCGCCTCTTTCACATGTAACTTAATCTTTCAAGATAAGCGTCCCCATGAAAGAACTCAGGTAAAACATAACAATATAGCCGAACCTAGACATAATATTCCCCTCTCCATATGGCATCTCTCCCGTACGAACAGAACCTAAAGCGTCCTACCTACATTTTCGCATTGTTCTTCTCCCGTTGACCAGAAATAATGCGAAGCGCAAATACGGAGTACGTCAACGTATTGTTTAGTTCACCACAAATGACGCGGCAGTATAATTTGCAATACACAAAGCGAAAATGACATGCTCTATTTCTGTGTCAAAGTAAGGCTAATTGAGAGGTTGCAAGTGGGGAGTGACTATGATAAAAGAAACATAGTGTCCTTTCAGGAAGATCTCTTCAAGCCAAGTTTTTGGGCCATCTAGCAGATGAACATCTTGTCCAGCGACCTACCAGTGGCCTAGTTCTAATAAAAGTCAGACGTTTGTTGTCTGTGCCTTAATAAAGGTTGGACTGCATGTCATCTGGTGATGGGTTTTTCCGCAATGCGTGCGACTAATTTCCTTGGGTCGAGGCAATACCACAGCTCTGTATTACCAGACTTTACCAGATGAGCCATGTGTCCCTTCCATTGGTCTGTTTCTTCTTTCTTATATGTATACTCATTCCATCTGCATTAAATGCCTAGCAGTAAAGAAGTTGGGCTCATGATCAATCCCAGTGTCAAAAGAAGAGTATCTGTCTGATGAATGCCATGTTCCAACATGGCGCACAATGGATTATATCTGAGTTAACTTACAGCCGATGCACCGGGTTGCATGGCAGACTAAACGCCGTACGACCGGGACAGCATGATTACTGCGCATATCGATCTAGAAAAAATATGTGCGACCAGAAATTTACGGAAAGGATGGCGCAAAGTGGCTGTTATCTGCTCAATATCACCACGTATCATATTTAAAATTTGTCTAACAAGAGGCATAAGGATAATCGTTAAATTGCATAACAAACTTCAAATCCAGGAAAACCTGTATGCGGTGTTCAGACGATCTGCATTTGTGCAACAATAAATTCAATTGGCGATGATTAAGGGTTATTGGTGAGAGAAAGCTGTAGAAACGGGCAACAGGAATAGCCGTCGCCTAAAGAAAAAAAACATGGGGTAAAATGTGGGGGAAGAAGCAATTGGTTCAAGATAAGACGAAGTTTTAGATGCATCTCTTTCGGTTGATTGGTGAGCATGTCCATTTACCATGTTTCAACAAGGTTTTTCTATCGCCTTAATCTGGCTAATCGTTTATCATTTTCTACCTTAGGTCATCCATGGGAAAATGGAACAGTCGGTACGACTAAGTTAGAGCATTACTGAATGAAGCAATCGGTTTGGCATGTGATGCGTAAAATATATGGAACCAATCAGAGGTCATAGATAAAGAAATAGAGTTCTACAGTGAGAAATATCCTTGAAGTGATGTTGAAAGGGAAGAAGAAGCTGTCAAAACAACGTGGGTAACAGAAGAAAGCTGTCAAAATGATCACACATTGGGAAAAGTTTAAACAGTGAGAGGGTCCTTCCTGTAGAGCTCTGTCTGCCGCGGCAGCGTTGCAGTTTTTGGGATATCAGATGAAAGCCAGATTAGATCCGATCCGCCCAACACTTTTACCCATTCATTAAGTTTTTATTCTCTTAACTTTGTCTTATTCTTTTAAGACTAAATACATCTGAGAAACTTCTAAATTTCACATATGCGGATAATAAAAGATTTGCGACATATACAACCATAAGTATCTTTCCCAAACAAAGCAGAGACCCGATTTGTATAATTGATACTGTAAAGAAATACTCCGCAAAACGTTGTGTCACTCCGCGAACGTTCCTTTGGTGTTGCCCTGGAAAATTTAACCCAACAAGACGCAGCGGACCAGAGCGGAAAATCTATATAAAATAGATGGAACCCCAACAAAAAAAAAAGAACGACCAAGGCTTTCTTTCTTCCGTCCCCCAATCCTTGGCTTTTCTTCTTTCTTTCTTTTAATTTCTTCGCTTTGTTACCATGACACATCACGACGAAACCATTCCGGTTCATCAAGTTCCGGCTCGTCTCTTGGATGCTAAGCAATGCCCTACTCCACATATCAGCTCTCTCGAGAAATACAGAGCCATGTGGAAAGAGAGCGTCGAACAGCCAGATAAATTCTTTGGCAATGTAAATATTTATTACTGTGATTACGTTATTGATCTGTATCACTGATCTGTTATCTTAGCTTGCTCGTGAACTGATCACATGGTCCAAACCTTTTGAAACTGTGCGTCATGGTTCATTCGAAGAAGGCGATGTCGCTTGGTTCTTGGAAGGTGAATTGAACGCATCCTATAACTGTGTCGACCGCCATGCAATCAAGAACCCCAACAAGATTGCCATTATTCACGAAGGAGACGAACCCGACCAAGTGCGCCACATCACCTATGGCGAACTTATGAGAGACGTCTGCCGTATGGCTAATGTGTTGAAGAACCTCGGCATCCGAAAGGGTGACAGTGTCGCCATTTACATGCCTATGGTTCCCGAGACCTTGGTTGCCATCTTGGCCTGTACTCGTATTGGTGCCATTCATTCCATCGTTTTTGCTGGTTTCTCCGCCGAGTCTCTTCGCGATCGTATTGTCGACTGTGGTGCTCGCGTTGTTATTACTTCCGATGAAGGCCGTCGTGGTGGCAAGAATATCGCAACAAAGCGTATTGTCGATGATGCCTTACGTGATCATCAAACTCATATCGAGCACGTTGTCGTCTACCGTCGCACCGGCTCGCCTGTGTCTTGGGTTGAAGACCGTGATCTGTGGTGGCACGAAGAGATGGATAAGGCTAGAGCAGTTTGCCCACCTGAACCGATGAATGCCGAAGATCCACTGTTCTTGCTCTATACTTCTGGTTCTACTGGCGCACCAAAGGGTATCCTCCACACCACTGGCGGTTATCTGTTGGGTGCTGCTGCTACCGTCAAGTACATTTTCGATTATCACGAAAAGGATATCTTTGCATGTAAGTAGTTCTCTTTTATGGTAAGAGAGGGTATGTTTGTCTAACCTACAAAGTTTAGGCCTTGGTGATGTCGGTTGGATTACTGGTCATACTTATCTCGTCTATGGCCCCCTGATGCTTGGTGGTACTACAGTGTTATTCGAGTCCACTCCCACATATCCCAACCCCTCCCGTTTCTGGGATCTTGTTCAAAAGCACAAGATCACTCAGTTCTACACTGCACCCACTGCTATCCGTGCTCTGCGCCGATTGGGTGACCAGTGGCTCGAGGGCTATGACCTGTCTACGCTGCGCGTGATCGGTTCCGTGGGTGAGCCAATTAACCCCGAAGCTTGGGACTGGTACAACGAGAAGGTTGGTCAAAAACGCTGTGCTGTTGTTGACACCTACTGGCAAACGGAGACGGGATCTATCATTGTCAGCCCTCTGCCAGGTGCTACTCCCACCAAGCCCGGTTCTGCCACTCTTCCTTTCTTCGGTATCTGCCCTGTCCTTTTGGATCCTACCACTGGAAAGGAGCTTGACGCTATCGATGAGACCGGTGTTCTCGCTATCCGTCAACCTTGGCCATCGATGGCTCGTACCGTCTACAACAATCATCACCGTTTCATGGATACCTACTTGAAGCCTTACCCCGGTTACTACTTCACTGGTGACGGTGCCTTGAAGGATAAGGATGGCTATATTTGGATTCAGGGTCGTGTGGATGGTAAGTTAAAAGGAAGCAGAAGAAGAGAAAGTCAGAGAACTCATTATATGTGCTATACAGATGTCATTAACGTTTCCGGTCATCGTTTGTCTACTGCCGAAATTGAATCTGCCTTGGTTCATCACGAAGCTGTTGCTGAAGCAGCCGTCATTGGCGGCCATGACGAATTGACTGGCCAGTGCATTCACGCTTTTGTTTCGCTCAAGCCTCACATTGATAACGCTGAAGGTCTCGAAAAGGAACTGACGTTGCAAGTTCGCAAGATCATCGGTCCTTTCGCCACACCCAAGCGAGTCTACATCGTCAATGAGCATCCCAAGACACGAAGCGGCAAGATCATGCGTCGTATCTTGCGCAAGATTGTGAATGGCGAACAGGACCAACTTGGTGATATCTCGACACTTGCTGACCCTAAGTAAGTTTCTTTGGCAGAAACCCGGAAAATCCTTAACTGACTATCTTTTCTTTAGTGTTGTTGTGTTGTTGATTGAAAAGGTGCACGGCAAGAAAGCCTAAAAAACAACTTTTGTGTATAGTTTCTTAAACCTTTTCCCTTTATCCTGTACAAAAAAAATAATGCCATTGCTTACTGTTTATTCAAAAAACATTTACGCTATTACGAAATAAATCTTGCGTCTATCAAGAACTAGGGATCATGAGCTGGCGACACAATGGTGGTACTTCGGTTTAATACAGAATCAATCTGGAAAGCACAGATATCAGATGCAGCGTTTACAGCCAAGGCCACCTGGGATAGAGGACCTATAATTCATCAATAATAGACTGCACGGCGGTGTATTTGATGTTCACGCCGATAAGAAACTTAACACCTGCGGGATAGGATACATCCGAGGCAGATTGAAGCACAGTGAAACGGAACTATTTTCTGCGCGGAGGTTATTCCGCTGGAACAATTCCAATAAGCGAATAATACGTAGTGACTATCATTGATCAAGAGCCTACCGTTTGACTCGACGTTTGCAGGTCGATCATCAAGCTGTCTATGATTAAAAAGCAATGAACAACTCACAAACCTTTTTCCCCGAGCAATAACATGTTTTTGTCTCAAAACACATTGCTGACACAATAGAAGTCTTAATGCAAAAAGACGTTATTAAAAGCGTGAAAATCCGGAATTATAGCGAACGGCTTTCATTTTGCACAAAAAAAAAGCTTCAACTTCAGAACTTATTTTATTTTTAATTTGACTTGAGCCTTTGCCAGCTTTAGCTTGTTCGCTTTAAACAAAGACCTTGAGTTTCAAGCACTAATGCGAAAGGCAGTAATTTAAAGGACTATTGCTTGTTTTTGGAAAGATAAAATCGCCCCCTGAAACAGACGACCGTCAACGTGCACGACAGTGTGATGTTTAATCGGTCACGCACACTGTTGCCACTCCTGACATCTGGTCAGGCACGCTCGTTAACCACTGCTGCTAAAGCTGCTCCACCTAAAGGATGGCGGAAATATGCTCAGCAATTTCGAAACAAACCTGCATCGTACATGACAACTTTTGCATTACTCCATGAGATCACCGCCATCATACCATTTCCTATTGTTTATTACACCCTTGATTATGTTCCATGGGAAGTACCTGTGCCGGAAGAGGCCGTAGCGGAAGGAAATCGGATCATGAATAAACTAAGAACACGTTACGGATATGAACCGCTTGAACCACAGAATCGCGTCATGATTAATTTGGCTACAACCTACGCCATCGTCAAGGTAATTTCTTTGTTTTCTGGCCTCGTGCTCTCCCCTAATAATGTCATTTTTTTTTCAGGTACTGATGCCTGTACGCGTGGCTACCTCCGTCGCTATGACGCCTTTTTTTGCAGAACGCCTTGTCGGCCCTGCATTAGCTTTTGTGAAAAGACGTTTCAAGAGACATTGACGAAATTGTTGTACAAATAGCGGCACAAATTACGAAAAGTCTCGAGCTTTACATAAACCTTGTGCTTTTTTTTATATCATTATCGTTCTTTTTTTTCGAATATCGCTGGCCGGCAGCCGCCGATATCTCCTCCTTGTATCATGGAGCTTGTTAGAGAAAGTAAACGAGCATGTGTTACCAAATATCGGGTCTTGGCAACTTGATGTCGCTTGTCTCGCGTACTCTTGTTTCCCCCAATGACCCGGAACTTCGTTTTTCCCACCCCCAAGCGTGGTGAGGCAAATCACCATGGTCGCACACCGGTCGAAGGCTATATAAGAGCAATACATCGATTCTTTGCGGCTTTCTTCTCATCTTTTTTCAAAAAGAAATTAATCATGACTCTTGCTGACACAAATAACGATGACTCGCGTCCCACCAGCTCAGGTTCTGGTACGCAACGATATCACTTTTACGATATTGCCCAAAAAGTCATCAGCCAAATCCATAGGTAAAGGGAACAAACAACAAAGGTCTTTATCCTTATTTAACAAATTGTTTTAGTGAGGCGGAATCGCATGCACATCAGACTTGGCGAAGCTATGCTGGTAATGCCAATAAGGCTGATCGAAGCAAGGAAGGGCATATCTATGGCATAGAGCATCCAAGTCAGACAGGTGTCATCTATGTCACTGACCGTGCTACAAAGCTCGGATTTTCCTATGGAGATCCTGAATGGGGTAAGCAGAAAATTTAGGAAAAAAGTATATATTTAGGAAATTAGTTCTCACAAAGAAGGTTAGCAAACTTCGGCCAAGGTGCTCCCGAAGGTAATTTATTATTTCATTTTGAAGTGGAGTTAAATTTAACCCCATATCGATAGTCGGTCATATCGATGGATGTATGGAAAGGCCAACAAGTATTAACATCCCAGCACCGGCGATGGAATACGCACCAGCCTCAGGTACCAAAGAGCTCCGATCTGCCGTGGCCAACTTGTACAACGAAATCTACCGAAAGGATAAAACATCCAAATACACTTATGAAAACGTACATATCATTTTCTTTTTTCTGTCGCCAAATCTTAACTTTCCGATTGTTTATTCAGGTCTGTATTGTTCCTGGTGGTCGTGCTGGTTTGACACGTGTAGCTGCTGCCATCGGCGACATCAACGTCGGTTATTTCTTGCCTGAGGTAACTAACCCAGCAAGGCGTGTCGCAACGTCCATTTAACTTCTAGATTAGTACACTGCCTATGAACAAATGCTGTCCATCTTTAAGCGATTTGTTCCTATTCCAACTACTTTGGAAGAAGAGACAAATTACCATATCGACCCAGACACTATCAGGAAAGAAATCGCGGGACGCGGTCTGGGTTTGATTTGTTCATCCAACCCACGTAACCCCACCGGCCAGCTGATCGAAGGTGAAGAGCTCCATGAGTTGGTCAAGATAGCCAGACGAAGACACACGACCTTGGTCATGGACGAATTTTACTCGGCTTATATTTATTCTCACGATCCTTCCGAAAACGGACGCACCGTCAGCATTTCAGAATATGTTGAAGGTTTAAATTTTGTTCACGTGAACTGAATCTAAACCAGGATGGAATAGATGTCGACAACGATCCGGTGATTATCATTGACGGTCTGACGAAAAATTTCAGAGTAAGTCTATACACATGATTGATAACCGTTAGATAGTTGCTCACGCATTTGATCAGCTTCCTGGATGGCGTATCTGCTGGATTGTCGGTCCAAAATCTGTTATCTCCTCTGTGAATAGCTGTGGTTCCTTTTTGGAAGGTAAAACAAAAAGAAGGGACGGGACAGAAAATTAACACTGTGTTCCACAGGTGGCGCCAATCATCCTCTCCAATTAGCAGCTGTACCTTTCCTTGACCCTAAGAAGTACAAGGAAGAAGCAAAACACCTACAGATCCATTTCCGAGCGAAGAGAGACTTTGTGTTGCAGCGATTGGAGGAAATTGGGCTTAAGGTCCGTGTGCCACCAGTGGCTACATTTTATATCTGGCTGGACCTCAGTTCCCTGCCGTCACCAATCAACAGCGGCTTGTCTTTCTTTGAAGCATGTTTGCTCGAGAAAGTGTATGTAAAAGAATGAAAGATGAAGATGTAACTAACGGTTTACTTCATAGTATTGTGGTTCCAGGCATCTTCTTTGATGTGAACGTGAGTTTTACTTTGAGTAAAATATGTCTAAATACTCAATCATTATCTATCTACAGCCTGCGCACCGACGTGAACTATTCGAATCACCTTGTCATCACTTTGTCAGATTAAGTTTTGGACCGCCTATGGAAGAACTGAAGAAAGGTCTTGACGGTATCGAGCGAGGTAAGCGCACTACCCAATTTTGGAAGAAGCGATGTCTAATCATTCTTTTTTTTTTTCCCTTATCACAGTGGTCAACAAATTCAAGCAAAACCAAGTGCCCTTGAAGTGATATATTTAAAATAATAAATCGTCTTTTTCACCTCCATCATTCTGTGTTGCCCTGACTGATTCGGCATCCATACCAAGAACAATCACTTTCCTCACTCGTTCTAGTCGTTCTCTTTGAATCTGCAATAGTTCATCCATGTCTTCATCTTCCAAATTTTGCTCGTTTTGCGCATCTTGTTGCATATGCGCTGAATCATCCAGTTCTGATGAGAAGTCTAGTAAGAGATCCGTATCCATGTCCGTCGATTTTTCTTGCTGCTTGCCATGCTCAGCACGTTTCTCTTGTTCTATTTTATCTGCTTGCGATTGCAACGCAGTCTTTTGCTGCCAGTCAAGTTGAAGAGTTCGCTTTGCCTGCTCCTATCCCACGTTGATCAATCTTCCTGCGAACAACTGGTCTCTGCTTACTAGCGTGTAATATATTTGATCGCACACGGTATCGAAATCGTCGCATTTCTGGGAAAGTTGGTCGATCAAATGCTGTGGCGGCTGCAGAGATGTAAACCCGAGTTTACTGTAGTGATGGTTATTTGGTCTTGTTCTTTTCGCGCTCCTTACTTCGTTTGTGTCGTAGCAAAATGCTCTAGAATACGAGCTGACTTTTCTAAAATATCCTAATGACATGTGTTACGCATGAAATGATACATTGAACGTACATTGTTAATGAGTTTGTGAAGCGTGGCGATCTCGTTGTAAAGTGGTCGTTGCATCTGAGCTTGTGCGCCGGTGAGGCCTGTTTGACCAACAGCATTTGAGAGACTGCTCGCATCGACTTCAAGTTCCGATCATAGATACAAAAGTGCTCGCTTTCCGTCCAAACAATTTCGCTGAACAATGGATAGTCGTTATGCGTTAGCATACCTGCAAGTCCTAGTATTCTGTTTATCGCTGACCGTATAGCGTTCTGTTATCCGTTAGAGATTGTGCAGAGAGTTACACGTATCAAACCAACACTCCAGGCACTGAGCTCATGCGGAACACCCAGCCCGAAAAGCATCTATCTTTTCTTTTACCTGTAAACACATTGATTTTCTCTTTTGGAGTGAGCTTTTGTCCTCATTAATGATAACCTATGACAAAACCTCCAAATTGTACTGCCGTAGTCAGTGGTCATACCTGGAAACTCCTATTCTGCTAGCACTTAATTTCTATCCTATCGGGCCAGATATTTTTTTTTTGCTATCTTTGAGATAATTCAAGTCGTTTAATTACGTACTCATATGCAGTTCTCCCTTCCAACAACTATAATGTACAGCTCAAATTCCTAACAGCTTGGTATACAATCACTATGTGCTCTATTTAGTTCGTTTTTTAGCGTGTCATGGTGTTTTAAATGCATGCAATGTGTTTGTTGGCGTTCATGTCGCTCGATTTGGATCCACAGAAGAAGGCCCTGGTGTGCTATCAACTTCATACCATTCTTCTGCATATTTACGTCTTGCCAAATAACTAGATAGTAACACATTACACCATTGTCCGATGAACGTATGTATTCTTCTACCTTTTTGGCTGGGGTGCACAAAGACCGTGGACCATATTGGAAATGGGATCCCCAAAACTAAAAAGATTCTGCTCAAAAGGGCTTACAGACATTGCAGAGCGTAACTGAAAGAAGAAGTGTGAATTGTTTTGCCTGCACTCCGTGTTCACCCCTGTACACTTTCTCTTTTTCTTTACCTGTTCATGCGTCGTCACACCTTGCAGTACCAGGAAGCAGTGATACCCTGAAAGACTTCCTACCGGAATGATCAGGAGAAAGCACAACAGAAGCAGGGCAAAACTGATGGGAGCTTCTGACAAAACTTTCTTAAATGATCGCTGCTCCAAGTATAAAGCAATGATATGGGTCAATGTGAACGCCACAACATAACAGCAAAGGATCGTGCAGGTCATGATGAAAGTGAAGAAAGGTCGATAGTTTCGTTTGCCAATGCATTGGTTTACCCAGACGCAGTGATGATCTTCGTTTTCTTTGCCATTGTCAACAGATGCCTTAAGTAACTTGTGTGAAACTTATAAAAATCTTACCAACGCAGTTATTACATTGCTTGCAATGGCTTGCACGAGGAGGACGATAAATTCGACAAGTATCACAATATTTCAGTCGCACAGTTTGTCCTTTGATGGTGACCTCCTTTGGTGGCGGAATATTGTCTGTCATTGAGCCATAAGGGTATGCAAAACCGTCATCACTTGCACGCGAAGCAGGTAAGGGATCAAGATTTCGGGGAAGAATCTATCGAATTACCAGGACAGGTTGATCAGTTTTAATGACTTGTCCAAATGACTTTTTGACAACGGAGCCGTTCTTTTGCCTACACATATTGCTGGTTGTTTACCCCTGGATCAGTCCACGACGTCTTGAGCATGGATACAAAGGCTAAAGTAAACAGATAGCCAAAGATAATCGGCACGGCAGGGTGGACATGATACCACAGCCACGGACATCTATGCATCAAGACATGCAAGTTGCTTTTGCACTATACCCTCCCTCTCAGCTTACGTAAATACAGAGAATAACACGGCTGGAGCGCATAGAAATAACAAAGCGATGCCGAAAGCCCAATAAGCTCGACTAGTTAATAGACGGCCGCCCAGGAAGAAGACGTTATTCCCTGGAAAGAGTTTATAGTTTCGCGTTTTCGTTGTACGGATCCTCCGCTTAGGCTCGGCTGGAAGAGGCGGCGGAGGCGGAGAAGGGGGAGGAGGAAGAGCGAAAGAGGCAAGAGGAGCAAGAGGCGGAGGACTGGTAAAGTTAAACAGTTCAAAACTATCTTCTAAGAGCTGTCCACGAGGAGGTAGTCGGAAACCTCGCGAGGCTAAACGTGTCTCATGTCCAGTAATGTTGTGGGGCGAAGGAACCTGATCATGCTCTGACATGAAGGACTGCAAAGGGAAAAAAAAGGAAGGGAGAAAAAAGATGATCCTTTAAATGCGGTTTTTTTCTCCGATGTTCCTTTTTTGAGCACACTGCAAGCTACTTCCATTTGCATGCTAAAGTTTTAGTTAAAGTTGGTGAGCTACTGAAAGGCCGGGTGCGCTGCATTTTTCGATTGGTAATTGGCCGAAACCATCCACATATTGCTAATGACCGAAGCATTAACACAAAGCGGTACGACATTTGATATCATCAGTATTATCTGTGGCAACGAACGATTTCTTTTCCTTGCACGACCTCTATTGTGAAACCGGAGCTGGCTGCACTACAACTTTGCGGAATACTCCTCGGAAACGTGTCATCCTGTTTATTGGATTACTTTTTACACTACTTTAAATAAATTTTGCGTCCATCAAGGGTTCAATTTGCGCTAAGGGAAGGTTGAACGTGCGTTTTTACTCCATCGACTTTTCGTCAGAGTATCAAATAACTTACGTGAACTTGGACCCTCCGACGGACACGGAATTTATTCAAGCAGCATAAAAAGTAATTCCTGGTTAGTAAATGGAATAATGTTTGGATGCCATTTTACTTACTCCCGAAGGGTATTGCCATACATTAATGGCATCCTGCCACCGCACCTGGCTTGGTGGGGGCAATTGTTTTTGTAAGATGGCTTCCATGGAGCGGTTAGGTTCGGGTTTGACGGCGTGCAGAGGACTTGAAGCGATAGAACATCTGGCGAACTATTCCGGAAAATGAGTGATACTGAGTGTGTGACAAAATTTACTTACTTGAGTGAAGGGCGAAAAGCACCAACACAGCCAAGACAGTTCGGGACAGAGGTCATGAAGCCTAAACGGCAGACAAAAAGATCCTGAATAATCCTATATATATATAATGGATTGACAACCTTACCGGGGATGTTAAAGACGAACAGAGCCAAAGAAAAAAATGATTCATGCATGCCTTTAAATATGGATCATTTTGGATGAACGTGTTTTTATCTCGAAACATTTTTACTGCTTCCTTTATGATATTAGGAACCATCACTGAAGCATCTCAATGCAAAAGCGATGTTCTTGCTTCAATGGAACATTTTTCTTATCTCGAGACATTTTTACTCCTTCCGATGGGATGCTGGGAATTCATCACTGGAGTACCTCAATGCAAAAACGATTCCTTGTTTCAATGGACATTTTTCCTTATCTTGAGACATCTTTACTGCTTTCTGATGGGATAGCGAAAAGCCATCACTGAAGCACTTTAATGCAAGAAGTCAGGTCATCCAGGTGCAAAGTATTCCTTCGATTAAAGTGAAATGAACTGCTTTCCTGCGCAAAGGTTCGTCACTTCCCAACGCAAAATTATTCCAGATGAACGTATAAGGGTATCTAACTGACGCAAATGCTTGTTCAAAATCCAGTAATCTAACGCTAGTCCTTCTCCACTTCGCTTCGCTTGTTCCGTTGCAGCCGCACGCGGTTGGGGCAGAATCTGTACTATTCCATTAACATTTTCTTTCGTCTCATTATCCTATTGTGGCAAGAAATTTCCGAGAGAACGATGTGAACTAAGGGAGGAGTAGCAATTATTAGCAGCGTTAGAGCTAGTTAGTTTAACTGGCAGTTCATCGCTGATGACAAGTTTCGGCAATATCATTGTCACCATTTTCACCTGGAGCCACCCACATTTCCTCTAAGAATCGTGATTGTTATTTTCCCGTAAAGGACCCTAGAACGTTTCATTTTGCATTAACAAAGGGTCCCACTTTTACCGCTTAGGGACACTCATGTAACGCGTTTTCGGCGGCGGCTGGACAAGCATCATACCCGAATTTGATCCAACCATGACCATGCTCAAATAAAAACCAAATCGTGGGTATCTTTGAAGCTAGTGTCCATAAGGTGAGTGCCTATGAGCTGAGTGTCCATGAATTAAGCCCTCATTGAGGGCTTATAGGTAGACATCATCCTGTTCATCTATCTAAGCCTAAACGGTCGATCCACGGAGAGTCAAACTCTCGTTGGTATTTGCATACGATCAGATTTCATTATAGAATCCTAAGCTATCTATCTAAAAATACTCTAAGTTATGTAACGTGAGTGTTCATAGCAATTCCCTGTCGTGATAAGCAAGATGTTTCTGGCTGTGCATTGGCGTGCTCAATTTGTATAGAAAGTCCGACGGATGTCCCAAAGCGGGCTCGCCTGCGGTGTCTGTGGTATTGTGCGCCAATGAAAGTAGCCTGTTAATCTTCGGAAACTAACATAAACGAATGAGAACCTCTACTTAATCTTCGGATGTTAAAGACAGCAGATAAAATCGCTCAGTTAATCTTCGGACTTCTATAGAGACGGAGCTCCAAAAACAAGCTTGCTTCTTGCTGTCAGCTATGAACACCCCGCAAGAGCAACACAACGACCACATGCATCATGAAGAAGTATTCGCTTCCGTTGATGCCAACGTTTCAGAGGAGATTTTCGAAGAAGACGAGGTAGTAGCAAATCTTTTTGAGCTCTATTTTCAGCAATTGCAGCAAAAAATGAGTGGCGA
>JNDT01001270.1:0-15191 GCA_000697055.1 Saksenaea vasiformis B4078
GAAAAATTAGGCTTAGATTAAAGGATGCATCCTGGAATAAGACATGAAAATAAGACATAAATAAGGTCCGAATTCTGCTTAAGCCGGTCTTATTCATGTCTTATTTTTAAGGATTGAATCGCACTTATCCTTGAATGTATGTCTTATTCAAGGCGTATTTTAAAGGATAAGAACATGCTTATCGCTGATTTCACGTCTTATTCATGTCTTATTTTAAAGGAGAAAATCGCGCTTATTCTTGAATGTACGTCTTATCCACGTCTTATTTTAAAGGATAGGCCATCCTTTTATTAGCGAATTCATGTATTATTGATGGCCTATTCATATAAAGCCGATGCTATCATTCGCCATTGGCTTCAATGCCTGTTAGAGAGCTACTTCAATGTGGAATACCTACATCTCTCGCTATGCGCTAAATCAGACGAAGACTACCAATTCTGCCGCCACTGCGTGCTGTTACCATTCGTGGCGAGATGGCGTAACGGGCAACAGCGATTCCTGATCGCGTTTCTGTCAACAGCCCGACGAAGTCATCTATGTCCCGAGCGTCAACAACTATGACTTTGTCCACAGCAGACGGCTGGAAGTAGATACTCCCAGATAGTCTGTCGGTAACTGGGCTGTATAACCCAACCGCCACAAGTGCTCGCTTTTCACCACTATGGATATGTTGGAGGTAGTAGTACACTTGACCAAAATACCACATGTTCTCCATCTGTGTGGGGCGGCTGGAGGTTGCATATCTATTATCGAGAATTATTATGGACATACAAAGTATACTGCACTTTACCTGTCAACGCTTATGTTTAGCCTAACATAATACGCAGCGCGGTTGCTTGAAGAATGCTGCAACCGGCTCCCGAAGACTAGGTGATTATGCCAAAGACTGCCAGCATAAGTGATGTCTTTGGCAATATTTGCGGAAAGGCCCATTCGGCAATAGAAGCGGACAAGCGCCCGCTCTAACACCTGGCTGTCCAGGTCACCAATCTTTCGCACAGTCTCCAAAGAAACAGATCTCGCCCTCCCCCGAAGTCCTGGTTCCATAAGGACCAAAAAGGAGCTACTACATTTTGTGATGATCTTACTGCTATGCATAGCTGGTGTAAAAAGAAAGAAAAGAAAAGATCTCACTCTGCCCCCACTATGAGAAACATATTTATTTCAATGCATGCCAGAGGTCGGGATATAATATGAGAGATACGAGGCTGAAGACCATGGTCCCGTTTGTTAAAGTTGTATTTGATTGCGTGAATTATATTTGTGTACCAGAGCCTGCGAATGTGATCAGCCGTTATAAACGTTTCGGATTTTTAGTTGTTTTTACCTGACAACCACATAAGCCCAGGAAACACGCATACACGATAGCTGCTGTAAAGCACGCTTGAGCTGTTGCCTTGGGATCATCCGGATCGCTTGTGAACTCCGTCAGCACTTCAACTTTGGCATCAAATGCGTAACCTAGAACCACCTAAAACTCCATAGTTGAAAACGTTGGTCGATGCATTGCGCCTTGAATGAGCGAAGCAAGAGGTACTATGTGTGCTAAACTTACAAGGAATATAATGCCAAACACCGATAAAAGGCTACAGCATGTAGCAAGACCAGGACTCACAAATGTCTTCATCGTCTCGAGTATTAAGGATGAAAGTGTTTGAGCTACCGAGAACTCAGCGGTCCAGATATTTCAGTACTCGCTCAGAGGACGCTCTCTCGCGACGGCGGAATTTTCTTTCCCCGCTAACCGCACTTGGTGGTGGAAATCGTCATAGACGTAAATTGGGGTTTTGCCATTGGCCGCACCCAGTAATTGACGTCAATAAAATCAACCAATCATGTAATTTCCTTACCCCGTCGCTGTGAATTACAAGGATTTTGAGTGAGCCTTTGCATCAAATAAATATTACATTGCGTTTAAGCCGAATAGTTTTTGCACTGGAAAGTGATGCGTCCTTACGCTGAGGAGTAAGCCGTTTTGCGTTAATCCAAGGAATAGTTCGCGCCTGGATAACCAGAGTCTTGCATTGTGGGTACTTCAGTGATGTATTGTATTTAAAAGGACGCATGAATTCTTTTTTTTTTCTTTGGCTCTGTTTTCTTTATTACATCCCCGGTACGTACTGGAATTTATTATACATACGGGATTCCTCATGTCTCTTTGTCTATTGTTCAGACTCACGGTCGTTAAACACAATAGCCGGCTATCAATGCCGTGCCGATCCCAACTCGCCGCCCCCACCCGCTACGGTGCGGGGCTGGCCCCTGTCGAATGGCAGGAGTGCCCTTCGGGGGTAAGTAAAAGACATCAAAACATCTTCCATTTACTAACCGTGAATGCCGTTTTATGCTGCTCCAATATATTATGCGTCCACCGAGGGCCATGATGATGTAAGTAAACGTACGATTCTGTTGCCAATTCATTAACCAATGACCGTATATTTTACTTTTTTCTCAGCGCATATTTGGTTCTCCATGGACGCATAATTTATTTAGAGTAGCGTAAAATAGTGTTCAATACAGTGAGTTCCTGCAGGTGCAATCACCCAAGACTATAGAAAACAAGGGAATTGCTAGGGACACTCCAACGGCAAATCCAGTCCCCCAAAATCATTCAAAAAAGGATGGAGTGTAGTACCTAATGCTTAAGTCGGTTACAGTGGAGCGTCCCATAGTGGAATATCCCATAGTGGAGTGCCCCATAGTGGAGTGAGTGTCCGGCAACGGAGTTTTCGTTGCCGGGTCGCAACAATTACCCCTCAGGTATGCTGCAGTAGATAGTTGATACAATAACATTCTGGGTAGACAGGGAGTTTATTATTTTCTCGAGAATATCTCTAGTAGAACTTGGGAGGATATCTCGCGCATCACACATCATCTCTTTCCAAAGATCTTTTCCAAATAAAACGAGTGTGTTCTCTTTAGAAACGCTTGTACTATCGTACAGCAGCGATCATCTCAATCAACCACATTTTTTAAAACATTGGCGGTCGCTCAGATATTGCATATTTATTCCTCATTTTTCGAGTCGGAAAACGATTTCATGAGCATGGCAACTAGTGGTACTTCTATTTTACTATTCGTTCAGAATTTGGGGGTGCTGAAGTGTCCCGTTGGAGTGTCCGTAGTAATTTCCATAAATACATAAATATTTGTTAAACATGACGGTAAAACTTACCAAAGGAGAACTGGTTAAGAACAACGGCTGCGGAAATTCGCACCTAACTATGGGGTCGCATCTTAGTAGAATATATCCGCAGCGGTGTAAAAGAAGTCTAAAGAAATGGCTGTAGTTAATTATTTCTTCAGATGAGAAAAATACGTTCCTTTCAAGCTGTCGTTGGATCGCTGCATGAAGAGAAAGCCTTCGTCACTTTAAAACGAAAGTTCTTGATCTTGTGCCACATGGAAGAGAGTAAAGTAACTTACTTCTTCAAGTTGATTGGAGTTTATTGTAAACATAAACAGCTTACCAAGCTTGACACCATCCGTAAATCGCCTTTTTGCGGAAACGTCACCATCAGAAGATATGTTATTTTTTTTTAGATCTTTGAACACTCTGCATCAAAAATCAATGTGGGAACTACCGATAAAGCACAAAATAAGAACATGAAAGGCAGAAAGAAAAAGAGAAGTGGCGACGAATGGAATAAGAAGAAAACCCTTTTACATGTCACCTTCCTGACCTTTCGTCATCATATCTTTACTGCTACCATACACAGTACGTACATAAATAGCAGATCCACGCCCCTTGTCAGATAAGCTACATCACTTAAGCCTTAAACTACGTCATTTTTGGGGTGTGTGGGATGAGCAAGTGGGGTGTGCGTAGCCAAACCCGAGAAAAAGGAACCGAACATAAGTAGTTAATGTGTCAATCACGGCAGGAAGGCTATACATTACTTACCTGAAGTTGGTTTCCATGAACGTAACATTTATTGGAGCGGCGTATAACATATTTCATGATTAGCCAATGAAACGATATTGTTATCTTTTACTTAACCCGTAGGTACCTCGCCGCCTGTACGAGCAGCCGCACTGCATCAAATCCATAGTGGGTTACGGCCCAGGGAAAAAGGAAGTAAAGAAGGCCCCACCCACCCACTGCCATATAAAGGTTAGTTTGCTTGTTTGCAGTCTATAGACTGTAAAATGTTAGGACCCAAATATACTACCTGTTTATTTTCTTACCGCTTTGTCGTATTTCAATTCATGTCTGAAATCCCGGACGACTTCGGGCATATGCCTCATTCCAGCCACGGATACTTGCTGTAGTTGTTGATGCTGATACAGATTGGTGCCACCGTGCGTTCAGTTAAGGACATCTTGAACATGCGCGTCAAGATATATTGTAACTTAATGTTAGATGGTGTCATAATAAGAGTGGTATCAAAACGTTTCCCCTACCGCTTTTGTCAGGTGCTCGCTTTGGCGGACGCCTGGTCATAACTTTTTCGTATTTCACTACCACAGGATGTTAAAGTCAATGTTTGCTGTCATAAAGATCACCTTCTGAATTCATGCTCAAGTATACTGGACTTGTACAGTTACACGATCTCTGCATCGTTTCCAAGACTGCATGTTTTCGTTCTTCAGATAGTCTGTCATATGTCGGATTGATAAACAAAATGAAAAAAAAAAGGTCAGACTCCCCATATAAATATGCATCACTTCCCGTTATCTGAGTCATTCTCTTTTGTGTGAGACGAAAGGAACTTATCTTTAAAACACCTTTTATATACTGTAAGGCAACGGAATCTTGTTTCTGGCACAGCATTTGCATGAAATAACAAGAAGCCTATTATTGATTCCCCCTTCGCATGAAACGATGGTACCCTATCACCGCCACGCCTTCTGCATGAAATTAAAGGATATGATCACTGACACGAGATGATGAAACCCTGTCTCTGACACATCTTTTATCTTAAATAATGGGAGGCTATCAATAACGTAAAGGTAACGTGGAACGTTATACCACCTAAATCAAGCACTAGACGAAGATAAGAAAAATGCTTCAAAGCGCAGAGTTCATCTGGAAGTAAACCCCCCCGCAATAATTTCAAACAGACGCAAAATTATGGGAAAGACCCAGTAGCAAAATTGATCTTACTCCTGACCTCTCGGACAAAATATCTTCGGCTAAACTACCTCTTTCTATGACAGCCGTGCTTTAACGTATGGTTAATGTGTGCCTAACGCACAAACTGCGCTAGAAAAAAAGGGAGTGTTTTGTCAGAGTCAGCCCTCAAAATGTATTGATGGTCTTTAAGCACAGGATTTCTAACAATAGTGAACGTCCTTCCACTTTCAAAGAGTAAACAATCGAAAAAGTGGGAAATTCAGGTATACAAGAGTCAATATTCAATAACAACAGGAAAGCCTAATTAATATAGTACAAATAGTCAATCTACGCCTTGGGTCTATCTATATTTAAAAGTGCCGTGAGTTACATAATATGTTGCCATATTTATGCTTGACTACCTCCCATAACTTGCGGCAGCACTTTCTGCATCTTCATGTAGATCTAGCGCAGGTAATGAACTATGTTGATTTTTTGAGAGTCAACAGTACTTACCAGCTACACCTTGTTCAAGGGTGTCAGGATAGTCTGGGGAGCATGCGCTTCCGAGGCTGTGCTACTACAATTATTGCGTTCGTGTCTTTGGAATGGATCTGTTTCGATGTTTTGAGTAAATATGCTACCTGTTCCCTCTTCGTCATGCTTGTCTCTGCCACTTGCGTTAGCCTTGCGATGATTGGTAGGCTCTGTTTCTGGCGCTATACTATCTTCCTCGGCAGGCGAAAAGATGCACTCGAACTCATTCATAAATAGATGGAAAATAACTGGTTGTATACTGAGTGTAGGAGCGAATACAATGATAATGTTCTGCGTTGACATTTTGTTGATATCTGAATGTTGCGTTACGCAAATAAGATGAGCTATAAGCGCGCGTAAAAGGGAATAATTAGAAAGTGGCAGGTCTGATACTAATCGATTCAGTGCAGATACGAGGTCCTTGCGATCAGGCAGATCTGAATCGTAATTTACTATTTTAGCCAGACATCACGTGGATATGTGTACCTATAGCATGCAAAAAGTGTTCTTCACGCGAGTCTGTAAGGACATTGGACGGTAATTCACGTAGCCATAGCTTTAGTAGTCCAGCAATTGCATGGACGTCATAATATTCGTCGCAGTTCAACAGATCAACGTCGCCCTCTGATGAAATGAAGAAGGTATAATGTTTAGTCGCGTTAACAGCATGCTCTAACTTCTTCACCTCGTTCAAATTTTTGTTTGAGGTTTTGTATCACTGTGTTGCTTCCGCTCAAGCGGTAAATGCCTTCTTCAGTTAATGCGTCTTTCGCATTCAGATACTCTATACAACGAGCCACAACTGCAGGTAACTCGAATCCTTGACATATGCGCGAAATAGACATCGCCTCCTCCAAAGGCACTGCAAATACCCGTTTAGACTTTGTACATGGCACTGCGTCCTGCGGGCTTGTGCGATTAGAAGGATCTATCGCTTCCTGTGAAGAACGCAAAAGAAGACCACGAAAGCCAGATGCAGCGGTGCTTGTTTGTGACAGGTCTGTCCATGCTGAACAAGAATGAACTAGTCGCTGAGGGCTATTTCCTTGGAAATTTACATCATAATTCCCGCTAAACATTTTTCTGCCCCACATAGTCATACGATTTGATTTTGACTTGTTTTTCTTCTCTGTTATGGCGTCATCGCTGTCATGTAACCTAGGCGATACAGCTCTCGATGTCACAGTCGTGGTCGTCGCAACCAACGATCCCGTCTGCTCCATAGAGCCTGATATAGGAGTTCTGCCGACAGAGGAAACAGATCGACCGTCTACGTTAATGTCTTCTTCATTATCTGGACTTGAAGTCTGAATGCGGCTACCGCAGGGCAAATGATCCATGTCTGTTACATTATCAGACCGTGTGGTATCCAACGGGGAAGAGGATGTTGCTTTTAAGCCTCCCTTGGATATCTTGCGCAATTTCGCAAATCGTTTACCGCGTTTCATGAGAGTAGCTTCGTCAGTCGATACGTTTTGGGTAAGAGATTCACACCATTTGTCTCGCTCCTCGTCAGAGGTTGCTCGCAAAATGTGGCGGGGAATGCCAGAATGTCCCGGCCGTTTCTGTTCAACGATAAATAATGCATGATGATAGATACACGGGACATCTTCTGGCCCTAGTGATGCTGGCACCATCTGACGCCCAATGAGAGCGTTAGTCAAACGTATAACACCAAGTCGACATCCGTCTTTCTAGATTCCGCGAATAAATTTTTCATGTATATCTCGTGCTGCGGGTATACATACCACATCGTAATATTCTAGGGTGGCATCTTTCAAGATAAAATAGCGTGTTTTCCATCCTCCAAAGTTCTTGCCACGTTTCTTGAGATACCCTTCCTTGCGAGCGTGTACCTAGTGAAATAGTTTACATACAAAAAATGCAATGTCATCTTCGCCTACTGTAATGGTATCATTTGTTATCCTGTTCGTAGTGAAGAATTCACGAAGGAAGCAATCGTCATCCAACGGAAGCGATAGTACACAGCATAAGTATTGCTCCATTTCTAGCTAATCGTTTGATGACGGAAACAAGAAAACATATAATAGAGCCGCGTCAGCATCAATTTTTTATGTCATACCCGGTTTTTTTTTCCCTCTTTCTTACCTTGCATTGATCGGCAGTGCTTGAGGTGAATGGTCGTCTTGCTGGGAAGCTAGGAAGATTACCAGTCTCCGACCTATCTACTTGCGCTCGCAGCTGAACATTTTACATTGTAAGTTTAATCATCAAATTGAAAAGCGATAGAACCTTGGAGTTTAAACATAATAAATCCGAGTATGACTTTTCCACCTGCCAAAGCTCTTCAAAATCATCTGATGCTCTGCCTTCATATGCTAGAGCCCCAAGGCCTACCGATATGACAAATAATAATATCTCTTTTGTCTCTTCAACCGTCTTTATATTAATCGCAGAGATGCTGGTTCGTATTCGGTTGATACGGCTTGTCATAAATAATTGCAGTTTTTCCGTTTGAGTCGTACAGTCTGTGGCGCTCGAAAACGATACGTTGTCCTCCTTTTCGGTTTCGTCAGGATTGTCATCCGCAGAAGATATTTGCGAGTCCAAATCCGGCATGGACAGTGTATATCCGCATTGATTATGCTCTGTATGAGAGTCTGGATGGGGTTGTTGCACAGGCGAACTTTGACTGTCAGTTGTCTGCTTTTGAACTGTGGATTGATACAGAGCGTATAACTGTGCATCTTTTTCGATAATGACGTTGCTGTGAGATCGTGAAGGAGTGCCAAGATATAGTTGTCTCGGGCGCCGGTGTTGTAATTGAGTTTTGTGAACCATTTGTACTACAAGTCTCTTTGGTTGTTTTAACTCACGCTTGGGAGATCGTGGTGGAGGAATAGGGCTCCCTGTACGACTTTGATTTTCCACTTCGATGTCAGAGTCGCTTGTACCTGACGATCTGTGGGGATTGCAGGTTTGTGTGTCAACATCATCATTCATAGCTTCAGGTCTGACTTCAGAAGATGAAGTACTAAGCATTCGTAATCTACGCTCTAGATTGCCAACTTTTTCTTCAAGGTGATTACGTTCTGTTGCCAGTTTGACATTTCTTTGTTGCAGACACTCGATCATGATACGCTGTTTTTCAGTAACTTTACATAGTTGCTCGTTTTGGGAGCGCAAACGAATCAGTTCTGCAGTAACATCCATAGTTTGCACTTCCAGCAGCAACGACAACAAAAAAGAAAAAAATAGAAGATAGGGGAAGATGCTAAAAGGACAAAAAGGAAGCCGCTAAGAAAAAGGAGGTTATCCCATCCACCAAAAAAGTAGGACCTCACAAGATCTCTATGAATAAGTTTCGTATCACCCTCCCTTTTTACGTGTTAACTACGTTCTGGAACCGAATCAGATCCAATTCGTTTTCGTCGAATCGTTCTGGTTGTTATATTACTGTGTCTTTGCTTTGTACACTCTTTTCCGCTTCATACAAGCGATGATGCAATTATGTCGAAGGGTGATTGCCATGGTCAGATCACGTTTGGGTTAAACGACTGAGCAGGTTCGATTAAGGTGAACTTTGTACTTTATACCTAATTAGATAGACCTATCTGCTAGACCCAACTTGTATTGAGTGACATAGAGAAAATCCAACAAGATAACATTGCAGCAGATACTACTGTGAACGAATAAGAAAACCAATCAAGACAGCTGTTTGGAATTCGAAGCTGCAATGCGCCACATTACCGTTGATTATGCACGATCGGTTCTCCGGGTTTCCACTTCACGTATGGTGGCGCATAACCTGGAGTACACTTTCCAAAGATAGATGCACAGCAGCCATTATGGGTCCTTATCTCGCGTTGATTCTTTCTCTCATCTGCAATAACAAGAGATGTATACTACTACTAAAGAACATTATTAACAATACAGTGTTAAGCATTTTCTATTGCCTATATTCGTTTATTGAATGGATTTTTACGCTACTCTGTGTAAATCTTGCCTCCATCAAGAGCCGCGTTTGCGCTAAGGAAGGGATGAAACATGCGGTTATCAGTACATAAATTGGCGGCAAAATAATACTCCACTTACATCAACTTGGTCCCTAGATGGACGCAAAGTTTATTCGAGAGCATAAAATTTCGTTCACGGTTAGTAAATGGAAGATACTTTGGTGCCAATTCACTTAACCCCGAAGGGCATAGCTACCCAATGGCAGCAGGCTGCCCCGCATCGCATCAGATGCGGGCGGTAGGAGATATTGTGCTGGCAGGACTGCCACTTTGGGTGCTAACGCCATGAACTTGAAGCGATGCAGTGTCTGGCGAGGTTCTGTCGTAGAAGTTAAGCGAGGCTGCGTGTGATAACATTTACCTACCTGGTGGTGAACAAGGGGCCACGCCACAGCCGAGATGGTTCGAGACAGAGGTCATACAGGCTACAGGATAGGCATAGAAACATAAGTAATCCTGTATGTATATAAATTGACATCCTTACCGGGAACGTCTTTTTGAAGAACAGAGCCAAAGAATTTAAAAATGATTCATGCAGGCCGTTATATACAGATAATTCTGGATGGAACCTATTCTTATCTCGAGACAATTTTACTCATTCCAGCAGAATATCACTGAAGTACCTCAATGCAAAAATAATATTCTTGCTTCAACGGAACACTTTTCTTATTCTTGAGACATTTTTACTGCTTCGGAAAGGATACCGAAAGCCCATCGCTGAAGCGCTTAAATGTAAACCTGAGGTTATCTAGGCGCGAACTATCCCTTGGATTAACGTAAAATGAACCACTTCTCAGCACCAAAGCGTATCGCCTTCCAGGGCAAAACTTATTGGCTTGGACGTTATGTGATATTTATTTGATGCAAATTCTCACTCAAATCCAATACTTTCACCGTTCCAGGAAACAAAGACGTGGGATTATAGACGTAAATCTTCCCTTAGGGCAGACAGCGCCCGTGATGGATAAAAGGACTTATTTAGAGTGGCGTAAAAATACAGGATCTATCCGTCACACTGGCGTTTTCTCAAATCTTTTTGACGTGTTCAAAAAGAGTTGGTCTTCATGGGCGCTGAATTTATTTAAATTATCATTCAATAAACAGTAAATTCAGTAACTAATATTTATACACGAATGTGTGAAAGTTGGCATCGTCATGATCTTCCAACATACTGTGATGATGACTCTTTTTCCTTTTCTCCTTTTTTTTCCCCCTCAGGCGCCTCTCCACGGGTATAGACGATATCTAGATGTCAGTATCGGACCTGTTATGGCCCAATAATCCCTGAAGCCGGGTCTCTCATTATGTCAATATTGCAATTTTAGCCATGATCCTGTATTGGTAAGTATTCCTTTGACAACTATTTGTGGATATTGACTTCATTATGTCAATGCACAGCATATTCATGTTCTTCATTATCGCATGTCAATGCTGAGTATAATTATATCTTGTGTGAATGCATAGCTACTTAGAATGACCCGTGGAATAGGTTATGGTATGCTATGGAGGATGGTCGTGTCTCATCGGAACGTCCGAAAGTTTAGTAAATGCTGCGTGTTCGCACATTACACGTCATTTCTTTCAAACGACCCCTTCTAAATAAAATGAGTGCGTCCTTTGAAGCGTTTGTGCTATCGTACAGCGGCGATTATTTCAATCAATCATATTTCTTAGAATATCGGCGGCCGCTCAGACGTTGCATATTTATTCGTCATCTTTTGATTCGGAAAACAATCTCATATCTATGAAACTTCTGGAGGTCCGCCTATACGAATTAGTTAAAGTAGGTTCCGCAAGACGTGCTACGTGGTTTGGGAAAAACATCTGATGATACCTTTCAGTATACATATATTGTTTTGTTCGTGTTGCGACCTCAGAGAAGTCAAGTCGTCACCATCATGCTTATGCCGTGAGAATGGAAGCGTTATGATCTCTTACTGCGTCAACAAGAGAAATTGCAAATAAACATTGCCCATGATATTTACTGGAAATGATTCGTGACGCTGTAGCCAAGTTATTCATATAGTGGTTACGGAGAAAAATGGATTTATATGGTGGCGCGCGTCTTTAGAGAGCCCGAGGCAAGTAAGCATTTCCATATTGGGTTGTATAGCGATGGTGAGAGTGAAAAAGACTATACCATGTGCTTTTCTCTTTAACTATGCCATGTTATTGCAGCATATGTTTTGTGTCCATATAAATACTTCCGTTTAATGGGTCAATACCAAGAGCTTTACATTCATTCCGTTTCAATAATTTAATTGACCTTTTGTACGTGACTTTGCGCCGCTTGGATAGAAGTTTTGCGCTGACCAATAGACCAAGTCTGCGTTGGCTGGGAATCAATGCCAAGGGACATTTTGGGTTATAGAAACTCCGCTGAGGTTGACCGCTCTCCTCCGAAAATGATCGCGTGATTACATGGAAGCTGAATCCGCTTCGTTAGATATAGATGATGTTACTTTGTTTGAGGATGATGAACCGAATGAACAGGTTAGATTGCCTCATTCATGCGCAGCTATTTTGGGCGAAGACTGGCTGGAAAGTAGGTAGTCATGTGAATAATGCCTTTGTGCGTATGCGCACATTGGTAGATTCTAAATTATCTGCTGAGGATAAACGGAGAGAAACGCTTAATAGGCCTTGTTACCTTTCCAAGCAGACCACGCACACAAGAAAAGCGTGAAGAGACGAGTAAAGCTAGAGCAAGAGGATCATACAGAAGATATACTGTGCAGCAAATAGAAAAGCTGTTTGATTTAGCGATTGAAGAAGGACGAATGGCAAAGAAAGCAAGGCTGATTACGGGTATAAAAGTCCGAACTGCTCAACATTATATCAAATCATACAATCGGGATGAAGAAAGACGGCTCCCTGGTGTTGTACCTTAACATCTTAATTAAGTATCCGAGTAATGACGCGTGACGTCAGTCCTGGTATTAAAAGACTAGATTCAGTTATCATAAACCCTGGTTCTGTTTTTCGGAAATAAGCTCGAGTCTCACGAATTCTCTCGTTATCCATCTCGACGCAAAGACATCTCACCTGGTATTCAGAGAAAGCCTTGTGCGACGTGTCCTTTTTTTGTTCGTGCTGGAGCGTACCACCCAGAGGAAATACATTAGGCCTTCTGGTAAGCTGACTGAAGCTCACTCCCACTTTCTGGTAGACTAGTTTGCATAAAAACGTGACTTCTATCCTGATTGGTATAAGGAGAAGGCTTTGTGAAGCTTTGCATAGACATCTGGTTAATTAATAAATGCGCTATAACTTTCAAAAAGTTGTAAAAGCTTCCTGCAGCAAAGAATTCTGGTCGAGTCTTGGCATTACCGAAAAACGATACAAGAACCGAGTTTCATTAAAAAGAATGTTTCTGTTCACGAAGCTGTATCTATCTTCATATACAAAGAAGGACTGGTATCGACAAGGAAAGCATGCTACTTTCATTATCAGATTGCAAGGTGTGGATCGGGGTGGTGCCGTATTCATTGCTGCTGTCTACAGTACGAGCAGGTTCAAAAATTGAAGTAGATAGTTCTGAGTGTGAGATAAAGGGAAGGCCAAGATTTGGAGTGTATCGCAATTTGACTATGAAGATCAATGACAGCTACAAAGGTCAGTAATCCTCTCCAAAGCTACATTATGACCTCCAATCAATATTCCAACGTTGAAAAGATAAGCCTGTTAGTGGAGTCCATTCAAGTGGGAAGTCTCGATACATTGCAAAAGTTGTCAAAAGCGAAAAACAGTCTTTTCTTTTTTCCTTTCTTCTCACCTATCCTACCTTTGCCCTATTCTCTTTGACGCCTTCTATTCCCTTTCTCTTTTATCATGGAGTTTACCTTGACTGAAGTTATCTACGTAGCACTCTGGTTAATCGTTCGCATAGTTAACTTGTCGGTGCACTCCTTGATCACCTATAAAAAACATTTGCGAATTTTGAAATTAAAAGCAGAAAAAGAAGAGAGAACAAAAAGTACCTTTCACATTGATAGCGAGCTTGATCTTTCTGAACATCTCGATCTTAGTTGACTGCAGCGGCCTTGGACATCCGAATAAGAGATACAAGGTGTGCCCAAAACATGCCAACTACGGAAGGATAACTGGTGATCATATTTAGAAGACTTCCTTTTGCTAAATAACAAGCCTATAGTCGGTACGAAAAGGAAGTTGACCATCGAAGAACAAGCTGAATCATCCAAAGCAAAGAAACGGGGAAGGAACGCGAAAGCGTCCGCAAGCGCGAACGAAAGTTTGCCTCCACCGTCTTGCCCTGCCTGTGGCTCCAACGAGCATCGAAGTTCAAGGTCTTCGCAGTGCCCGAAGCATAAATTGACGATGAAGCAGACTGTTTATGACAAGTTGGGAAAAGACCACGAAAGGTTTACCAGGAAATTACCGTTTGACAAGATCGTTCGTCATACATACCAACACGTACTCCACGAAAAGGTTACAAGGTTATGTAATCTGTCCAGAGATGTGATAATACGGGCACAGTTGTTCGTCAACTGGTATATCATCAAGCATGCTCGTGAGGAGATCGCTCCGTACCTCTTTACGCAAAATTTTTGGCATTCCATATGCCAACTAGTCCTTGGGAAGGAGATTACCAGCACTAATCACAAGCTGCCGAGCGATATTGTACAAAATTGGAGAACATTTTGTACCAACCACCCAAACAGCCTATTCCTGTTAGCGCTGCAGGAACGCTGCAGCGACATACTTTCTGCCGCATGTGTGACGCTTTCCACAGCGTACTCGAACCATGTCGTCGAGACATTTGAGAATCGAATATTCTTTTATGCCGTCTATCAATTGAGATTACTTTTACCTGCACGTGCTCCACTTGCGCTATCTTTTTACTCACAGCATAATAGAACTGTAGCCGTAAGTTAGCAAAATAAATTTCCAATGACTATATCTTTGAACGGATTGCCGGAGGTGAACCTCGTTGGCCTCATTCTATTTCCGAGCGTGTTCCTGGTGATATCACAACAGTGGTCGAAGCCATATGCCAGGAGTTGGAAGAGATAGTCCTAAAACCAGCAACTAAAGAAGCGATATCTGCTTCTCCCGGGAAGTACATACCAGCTTTACGGCAAATTCTGGAACTGTATGATAACATGCATCTGCAAGCGACCAAGTCTACGCAGTCGAAGGATTTACCACGTCTTTTTGGCCTGACATCAAGCGAATCGATCCAGTGGCGCTTTATTACCATCGATGCCAAAACTCTCGGCAGCCTTGTATCTCGCAAGGCTGGGACCACTCACGAGGATCATTTGGAACTGTTTTACGACGTTCTAGATTTCTCCAGATTAGGGTTTCAAATGTAACGCTTATGTAAAGAAAGATCGCTGATTTTTTTTCACGTAGCATCGAATCCCTCCAAAATTCCGAAAGATACATGTTCACTAATCAAATGTTGACTGACGGTTTCGCGGTTGACTTGCAGTTCGCAAGGGCAAAAAATGTTTCCAGGGTGCAGCACACAGAGCTTTCTGTCGACGATTTCAGGCAAACAGAGATCCCTTCCGTGTGCTATTGATCCAGGGGTCAGCCAGGTGTTTACCGCATCATACGGCGAGGGAACGAACTCTCATGAAATCCGTCGTTGCTCA
>JNDT01001271.1:0-36409 GCA_000697055.1 Saksenaea vasiformis B4078
GGAACAAAGTGTTGCGACTCCGCAACGACAAGCGCAAGTACCGCTACTGCCTTGATGACAATGGAAATACTATACAAAAGAGCAGCCAATGTCCTCTGCAGCGCGATCTACGTGGGTTCTATTAAAAAAAAGATCATCCATTTAATTGTTAGAGTTAATGTAGCCGCCAACGACAACCGAAATGTCGTATATCCTATACGGTTGTGTCAGGAGTGCGCGAACGACACAGAAAGGCCTTTAGTCAGCCTTAATTCGAGGCAATATGAGTATACTCACGGGAAATTAGTTCTGGAACCGGGATATCAACGCCGGGATAAATCTTCGACGAGTACTCGTGGAGTACATGCAATCAGGTTGCGATATCGATTCTCGTCCACACTACCTTGCACGAAATTAAAGCCTTATATTTGCTTCGTTTTGCGTTAATCCAATGTCGAGCCTTTATCTATCGTATTTCTACCATGCTGATCCAAAAATACTGGATTTTGACTGAGCATTTACATCAAATAAATGCTATGTAAGTTCAAGTCGAATAAAGTTTGCGCCGGAAGCTGTTACGTCTTGTGCGGTGAGAAGTGGTTTATTTTGCGTTAACCCGAGGAATAGTTCGCGCCTGGATAACCGGAGTCTTGCATTGTGGGTATTTCAGTGATGGATTCCCAGGATCCCATCGGAAGCAGTAAAAACGTCTCACGAAAACGACAGGTTCCACCTAACATGATCGTATTTAAAGAGACGCATGAATTTCCTTTTTTTTTTCTTTGGCTCTGTCCTTTCCAAAAACATCCCGGTAAGGATGTCAGTTCTTCAAAACATATACAGGATCATTCATTCTCCATGTTCATATTTTAGCCTACAAGACCTCTGCTCGAACCACCTTGGCTGAGTGAGCTCCCTCTTGTCACATTCGGTAAATGAAATGATATCCATTTGCATGCACAGCTATCACTCATTCTTACATCCTTGAAGTTTTCGCCAGGTGCTGCATCGCCCAAGTCCTCTGTAGTGCTACCAAAAAAACTCGGCCGCATGGCCTTTGCTCTCTTCACCGGGCCGGTCCCACTATGAAATGGGAATACCCCTCGGGGGTTAAATGAATTGGCATCAAAGAATCTTCCATTTACTAACCGTGAATGAGTTTTTATGCTGCTCAAATAAATTTTGCGTCCATCTGGGGACCAAGTTGATGCAAGTGGAGTGTTATTTTATTGCCGATTTATGTACTGATAACCACATATTATCCCTTCCTTAGCGCAAACCTGGCTCTTTGATGGACGCAAGATTTATATAGAATAGCGTAAAAATCCATTGAATAAACAGTATGTTAGATTTGTGTCAAGCGTCACAGATCTTTTCCCATGTACATAAATTGCAGATCAGCGTTCCTTGTCAGAAAAGCTACATCACTAAAAGCTAAAACTACGTCATTTTTGGGGGGATTGGGGTGCGCAAGTGGGGTGCGCGTAGCCAAACCCGTGCGTGCAGCGAAACCCGAATCAGATCCAATTTGGGAATGAACACCACCATTTTCTTTCAGTCATCTGTAATACAATCTACGGTCCCTTTTGTACCACCTGCCTAGATCAAACAAACCAACGCACCTGTTGCCTAGAAAAGAAGTTCTTTTACGATCTTTCTGGGGACTTGCAGAAACACTTTCTATGATGCATTCTGCAGTTTCATACGTAATCATCAAGGGAGCTCTACATATAGTTTATCGAATAAATTTTTTAAGGCAACTTTAAATGAACTTTGTCTCTGTAGAAGGCACAATGCGAGAGAAGAAACGATTGGATATAGGAATAGTTAGAACATCAGAAGACCAGACGATTCGTTCTAGCAATGGAAAAAAAGAAGGTACTTCCCCGCGCAAAGTTTATATTATGAACTGTACATAAGATCCCCAACAACTATGTCCCGGGAGGTGAACTGGGCATATCTATCCTGTTATAGAAGCAACTTAAAAAATATTTTCCAAATCTCTGGCATTTGAAACGCCGAACTTTGTGTAGCCTGAATAATCCCGTTCCTGTGAAATCTTAAGATTTGAGTTGGTGATTTATGCTACGCATTGAAATACATTTTACACTACTAAAGTCTTTTGCTTCCAGAAAGAACCAACCTTGCTCTGAAAGGAAACAAGTGTACGTACTTAACATACTAGTTATGGAAGAAGGAACATGAAGTTGGTCCGCCCATGGCCCTACAATTCCCCCGAAGTTGTCCCGCCGCTCACGCCTGCACATATCTTTTTAAGCATGATACGAAGATATGATGTTTATGGTCCATGTTCGTTGTCCTAAAAATCGCCTTTATTGAAAGCATTGCATGTTGTGCTTAATTCTCTTGAGTTCACGCTTAAGCATATTGAAGTCACACATTCGGATAACATTTGCATCCCTTCCATGTCTATGTATCCCGTTTACCAGTCGGTTTGCCATACATTTGACCAATAAAAAATACCAATCCTTCCCTTAGATGCGGATCACTTCCCGTGGTCTGAAACATCTCTTTGTGTGAGACGATAGGATCTTGGGCTCCAATGTGCGTCTTTCATGCGATAATGGGACCCCGTTTCCGACATACCCTTTGCATGAGACAAAGGATGCTACTTCCGACGCGCTTTTTGCACGAGACAATCGAATCCCATCTGTCTTTACTGAGTCTTTTGTCTCACATCATGGAAAGATATAGATGACACGGACGTAACATAGAGGAGTACAACACGCAGATCATAGCATTAAATGAACGTAAAAAGGGCTGCTTCAAAGCGCAAAATTCTTCATCCGTAGTAGCGCCAAATAATTTCAAATGGATGCAAATAATAGGAAGAAAAAAAGATCCAACTTGTTCATGTTGTAACAAAAATGTGTCATTTTCTTCTTTATTTACTTTGATGCGATCGGGACAAGATTCATCAACTGAGATGTTGGGTTGCGGGACATTACAGAACTTTAAATTTAAGGCTGGCGGCTGACATTGATCTTGACCGTCTTAACCTAAAGGAGGAATAAGTAACTTTAATTCCCGCCAATATCGGAAGTGAATCATTTCTTACCTGAAGATAGTTGTCAAGAGCATATTCACCGTTCTCACGGCCAATACCGCTCTCACGGAAACCACCAAATGGCGTGTTGTAATCGAGCTCATTGTAGCAGTTCACCCCTATATTTTCCATTAGATTAGGCTTTTTTTCCCATTCGGTGGGAAAAATAAAAAAATAACTTACAGACAGTGCCTGCCTCCAGGCGGTTAGCGACACCGACGGCACGAGTAATATCCTTTGTAAAGACAGCTGCGGCGAGACCGTAGGTGGTGTCGTGGGCCTTGGCAACCACATCGTCATCGTCCTTGAACTTAGAAATGGCCACAACAGGACCAAAGATTTCCTCCTTCATAATCTTCATATTCTCACTGACATCGATAAACACGGTGGGCTCAATGAAATAACCCTTGTTGCCCCATCGTGATCCACCCAATGCACAAGTGGCACCCTCTTTCTTGCCTGCTTCGATGTAGCCCATGATACGATCGTACTGAACCTGCGAGATCTGAGGACCTTGGAAAGTGCTGTCATCATGAGGATCACCAATCTTGGTGTTCTTTGCGTGTTCCTTGAATTTGGCAAGGAATTCGTCGAAGATACTTTCTTGAACATACACACGGGAGCCTGCGCAGCAGCACTGACCGTGGTTGAAGAAGATACCTTTGTGTGCCCATCGGACGGCCTGGTCAAGGTCGGCATCCTCGAAGATGATATTGGGGGATTTGCCACCCAATTCCAAGGTGACTTTCTTCAGGTTGCTCTCAGCAGCAGCCTTCATCACTAAACGACCGACAGCAGTGCTACCGGTGAAGGCAATCTTTCGAACTCTCATGTGACGCGAAAGGGCATCACCAGCAACATGACCGTAACCAGTGATGATGTTGACGACACCTGGAGGGAAGCCAGCTTCCTTGACCAAGGCGGCAATCTTCAGAGCAGAAAGTGGGGTAAGCTCAGAGGTCTTGACGATGACTGTGTTGCCGGTGGTCAAAGCAGGACCAATCTTCCAGGCAAGCATCAAGAGAGGGAAGTTCCAAGGAATGATAGCACCGCATACACCAAGAGGCTCGTGACGGGTGTAGGAAAGGGCGCCTTCTGTGTCAATCACCTTGCCATGTACCTTATCCGACCATCCAGCATAGTAACGGATGCACTTTGCGAATTCAGGCACGTCAAATAGACGCGAAATAGTAATTCCTTTGCCGTTATCCAGTGACTCGATTTGGGCCAATTCCTCGGTATCACGATCAACCAGATCAGCGAGCTTGTGCATCAAACGACTACGTTCTCTGGCATTGGTCTTGCTCCACACAGATTCAAAAGCCTTCTCTGCAGCATCAACAGCAGCATCAACCTGCTTGGCCTCAGCTAAATCAGATGCATTAGTCATCCATATCGTTTGATGCAGCACGTCACAAACATACCAGCCTGCACAGCAGCAATCACCTCTCCAGTGCCTGGGTTAACTGTGTCAATAGTAGTGTCACCAGCAACGAATTCGTTGTTAATGAAGAGACCGGTGTTCACTGTAAATAGAAAGTTAGTGATCTGATATGATGTCTTCTTTGATTTGCATGACATACGCTTAAGCTTGTAGCCTTTGGACGTCACAGCATCAACAGTGAGATTAGTCATGGTTTTATATCTGAAGAATCGCTAACAAGTAAGAAAACAAAGAAAGCTGGGAATTGTAAAGAACGATGGTCGATGCTTTATATACTGAAGTAAGGACCGAGTCACAGCGGGACAACAGTATAAAAACTTAAAAAAAGAAAAAAAATTAATGCATTTTACTCCGGAATTTATCAACACCAAATGATTTCAACATGCTGTCTTTTCTTTTTTTTTTTATTCCTCACAAATTAAAATACGTTCAAATGCACATAATGACATCTTTTACATGGGATTGATTGAGCTATTTTGCATAACAGTACCGTGCGAATTTTTCCCACCCTACCGTTTCAGGTTTCACTCAGAATTGCGTGTGACCTGAACGCTGCGGTCACCTCAAAAACAGCGTCACACATAGGTGCACATTAGTCTGACTTTCCGACTCCACGTCATGCGTCAAAAAAACCCGCCTTTTTGTTGTTGTCCTTGATGGTAACGCTGCCCAAAAAGCCATGTCACTCTCCATCAATCGCAACTTTATCTAATACAGCCTATGACACTTAGTCACCACCGTTAAAACCGCTTTACATTCGTGCTAGGCGCCATAAGATGCATGCCTTTTTGTGCATCGACAATAACGATACCATCGCTGAAATCAAGGAGAAACTATGCAAAGCTCTAAATAATGGGAAAAAAGCTGATGAACTGAGGTTATTTGTACAAGGCAACAATAAAGGACAGTATGACCAGCTATCCGTCACCCAGACCGCCGCGAGCGCTGGACTTGTGAGCGATTCTCTCGTGTATTTTGTTTACTTGGATCCAGAGGGTGAGCGTTTCATAGCACATATCTTTTTATATTAAACACCTTGCTAGGTCAATGGGAACCCATTGAAATTGCTGAATACGAATCACTAGATGACGTCGAGGAAGAGGATGTCCCCGTCTCAAAGAAGGAGAAAGGCAAAGAAAGAGCATCCGATCCATACTAGGTGCGTTTGTGTAGAAAATTCTATGACATGTTTCGTTTTTTCTTTAAAAAAAGTGGAAAATGGATAATAATTAAAAGACGGTTCTACAAAGAGGGCAACTCGCTGAATTGGATGAGCGGAACCACTAAAGCGTAATCAATGAATAAAGGGAAAAATAGGGTGTAATGATGAAGCTTACCTTGTATAAACAACTCGAATGGAACTTGTTTTTACAAGTACGGCATTGTTTAGTGGGTATGGATCTGTCTTGGGGACTGATGATAGAGTAGCAAATCGTACAATCTGCCACGCCGTCAAAATGCAGATTGACGTTACGTTTGAAAACTGTCAATGCGTCCGCAATATTACCGTTCTAATGAACAAATGAATCAGCAACTCTATCAAACTGCAGGGTAAATCACCATACCTGCGAGCCAATGACCGCAGTCACCGCAAACATCCATCCACGCCATTGTCTATCGTTCACGCCTACTTTCTGTACACCTTCAACATCAATTTGACGTAGAGGATAGTTGGTAGGTAACTTGATAGCAATCTGCATATTCTGTTCATCGACTCGATAAGTAGCTGTCACTTCGTTTGCGGCTTTCAGCGTTTTGACAGAGAATTCATTTTCGCCGTTATCCTCCAACTGCGATTTAATGTCTGCGCGGCTGATAAGCTCCATCTCATTATTGATCAGCAAACCACTAAAGTGCTTTTCCGTATAGCTACAGAAACCAGGCTGTTAGTCCGCTGCGCCTAAACTTTAAATATTCCACGGCAACGTACCTCTCTACCGCGATGGAGAGCTGGCGATTCTTGCAATCGACCCACCATGTTCTGAGGGGGGAAAGTTAATTTCAAATAAATTGTTCCATCACAGCATAATGCATACCTTACGATAGATGGAATATGTTTCAGACATTGGTAATAAAGATGAGAGGCTAAAAGGAGATAGCTTATCTCAGATGCAGCCTCAAAACCTGGAATTGCATTAGCCTTAGGGAGTTTAGCCTCAAAGTCTCACCATCAATTTCATATACATCGATTCCCCACGGACTTAAATCGAAAGGATGCGCTTCTTGTCCAGCACCGACACCCAGCATCTTGAATAACACAGGTAACATCGTCGACACCACCTCGGTTTCCTTCAACTGCGTCGTATATTCTTGTTTTAATCTAAAAGTCTACAGGCGTGAAATAAGATAACGTTAAAATTTTGACATGTAATAAACATGAAACACTTACAATATCCTTAAAGTGCTCAAACATCAACAACCATGAAAGAAGATATCCCAGTATATCATGCAACGCCTGTACCACATCAGTTACACCAGCAAGAGCAACCTAGCGGCTCCTTACCTGGTCCTCAAAATGTGTTGAGTGCCACTGCGACAAGTCGGGTGCATTCTGGAGACTAGCAATGATCTCTGGAGCAATTTCAGCGTTGGTAGCTTCTTCTAAAAATAAATAAGGATTAAGAAAACGGAACAATTTCGTATCTGTATGCCCTACCGCTACGTTCCGTAAACTCTAGTTCAACAGAAAGATCCGCAACCTTCTGATTCACGTATTTCTTCAGTAGAGCATATGCACGTTTCTGCACAGTATCATTATGCACGTATAATCGCGCGTAAATCTCAGTAAACAAATCCGCTTTAAACAGGGTTTTGTCGGAGACGTGGCCGAGCAAATCAGACAACAATTCCTGGTAACGCTGTCTTGGACGAGAAGACTCTGATACTTGAGCGGCACCTTGAGCAAACAGTTCCAGCGTTTTCTCGTAAAACTTTGGAGAGTACTCTTTCAAAACCTCTTTCAGGTCTTCGTTTCCTTCCATTGCAATGGTACGCAGCGTAGAAAAGAGCTGAAGGGCATAGAAGATGACAGGGACCTCTTCTGGGACGCTTGCATCCGCAAATGCAGTCCACTCGTAGGCTCTATCCATGAAAAACTCCCACTGACCACCGGATACATCTTGTACAGATTCAGACAGATGCATAAACAACTGCGCCAACTGCACAGTAATCTGGACGCGGTGTGAAGAGAAATCGTTTGTAGAGAAATCCGATTCAAACCACTTCCTAGTTACGAGCAATAAATGCATCATTCTCTGAGGAGGGATGGCTATGGCTCCGAACTTGAGAGACGTCGCATTCAACAAAACCAAAAGATCCCAAGCTTGAGAGCCCTCTTCTTCAAATGCTTGTAGACTAGTGACACCAGATAATTGACTCACAAGATGACTCTGGAGTGTTCTGAACTGTGAAGATTCCCCAAGCGCATTTTTGAAGGATAGCAAAATTGCTACTTTGGCAGGCAGACGCACTACAGGATAACGAAAGAAAAGAAAAGTGTCAAGTCACTTGCAAAACAGAGCCTCATGGCACTTACCCTCGGTATTCTCGTTCTTGATAACACCCAACCAACATTGCATGTCAGATAAGGACCACTCCAATTTCAGTATCAAACGGTCGCAAACTTTCTGTAAAAGTTTGGCGATTGTGACATCCAGGAAGGTCGATTCACTCTCCCCGCTGTGGAAACTTAGAAGCTGGAAGACAAGCGACAGCAATCTTTGATTCGAAGCAAAGGTTTTGTTCGATGAAATTGCATCACAAAGTTGCTGGAACCAATGCTTTGCATCGCTTTCTCGAGCGCTCAACAGTATCAGTTGGTCGAACCATTCAACAAACATCGTCTCCATTTGCATTATAAAGGCACGAATACCTAAGGAACTCTCGACCACTTTGCTGTCCCACACGCGAGAGAGGCGGGGGACTTCAAGTCCATACTGACATTCGATACACGCTACCATCAGCTGTTGCATCAGTTGATCTTGGCGACTGCCATCGGTCGTTTCGAAGAAAAAGCTCTGGACGCCTACATCTTTGATGTATTCTGCAGCAAAAAGAACAGAACGTCCATAGGCGCTAAGACCATACATGTCGTACGAGATAGGCATCAGTTCGTCCTCGTCTACCAAAGGAGCACGAACCAATGCGGCATATTGGTCAACAACTGTCAGCGATAGATGCTCATGTGTGTACTGTGTAAATGGTGCAGAAAGAGAAATCCAATCCTCTATGGTCCCCACGAGCATCGCAACCGCTTCATCATAGTCAGTGCCTTTGCTGGGATACAGACCAGAAAGAACCTTCTTCACTCTTCGCACTGAATCAGAAGGACTTTGAAGATTTTGTGAGTTTTTAGTACAACTTTCTGAGACGCATCACATACCTGGCACTATAAGTTACGTCCGAAATAGACGCCTTCACCTGGGAAAGCATAGCGTGGCGGAATGTAGAAAGCATTGCCTTCTCGCCTTCTTGGATCGTTTGCACGATCATATCCCAAGTAGAAGAGGCCAAATGCGATACAGTTTCTATATAGCCACCAGTGGACTCATGGGATGCGGTATGCAGTATCGTTTGTTTCACGAAGATCATGTCGAACACCTGTCCACTGATATGCTTCAGAGAAGATTCATCAACAAGGGCAAGAGCAAGCCCCTTCATGTCTAATGTTTCCTGCAAAATCTTCAAGGCTGACACCGTACTGTAAATGACTGGATGTGGAGGCTCTTCTCCCACGGAATGATTGGCTGTCATATATTGGTGTCTATTGAATTCGCTTAAGGTCGCCCCAATCTTTTTAAAGATATTGTTATAGAGATCATCCGACAAAGTAGTGCGAGCTATTGCCAGAAGAGCATCATCAGCGAGAAAACACACGAATTACGGTGGTAACTTACATAGGTGTAACATCAGACTCAAAGAAACAATGCGTTCGAATACGCGTCGTAAAAGTCCTGACAGCTCCGCACCGCTCGACCAATTAAGAGTCATGTCAAGGTACTTTCTGATAAGGCTGTCAAGCTTTACACTTCCATAGTTGATGTTTGGTGACTCCAATTTCAGCTAATGTCAGCTAAAAGCGTTAACATACTCCTCGAACAGCCCGCAGTTACTCTTCATACCTGTTCAAGGAACAAAACCAGCCCTTCCGCCAACCGGAACTCATAGTCAGGGTCTTGGGTATGTGCTTGGGCTTCCGAAAGCTTCTCTACAGCGGCTTCCCAAAGACTGTTCGCCAAGGCTGCGTCAGGAACCCGAGCGACAAGCGAAATGTAGAAGATAACCAATGGTGATAAAGATTGTCGAGGACCTTCGGTTAAAAGCGACAACAGCATTGTGGCAGGCGTGACAAGTTCCTTTAGATAGATGAGTGCCTTCTCCATGCTGAATGTGATGTTTACCTTGATATCGGCTTCTGTTTGCAGCAGCGTTGATGAGTAGCTAGAAAGGATTTGTCCTGCCAAGTACAACAATCCATAGGACTTGTCTATATAGCGCTGTGTAAGTAATCCTCTTGCCACCTTTGGAGAGCAAACCTTTGTAAACGATGCTTGAGGATACAGATGCTAACAACAGACGTCGGGCCAAACCCGTTGCGCGTTTATACGCGGGATGATCTTGCACTTTGACGTTTGCTTCCAATTCTTGCTGTATGGAACACATAAAGTTTCCTGATTTGTGGCAGAATGCATCCATGGCAATGGTTTCGCCTCGAGGTGATGTGCAGTCTATAACCGTCTGAGCCAGCGTGATATCCATCTTCGACCACAGCGGAGGCATATAGTCTGGCATCAAATGTTAACATCATTACCATAGAATCATGTCTTTACTCCCAACCTTGAAGGCTACCAACAGACTCAAGCACAGCTACGTGTTTCGCCAAGATCGCAAAACTATTGGTATCCACCTTTTCATTGATAGCAGCATTCCGTGCTTTCAAGAAATAGCTTTCCATGGCTTCCCAGAAAACATGTTCAACTAAGTACGATACAACTGCCTTTTCATCAGTGCTGGCGGCAGATTTGCTATACGCTGAAATCAGAAAACGATCGAGTAATAAAAAGGCTTTTTACCTCTGTGCAATCGCAAAGTAGACAGCACATTCGGCGTACGCGTCAAGAAATACGTTGTAATTATTCTTGTCAATCACATCGCTAGAGGCACCCTTCCAAAAACTATCAAAGACGTCTTTGTAAAAAGTTGGTATATTCTTCAACTAAAGATAAATGGAAGAAGACCAGTGAATATTACCAAGTAGTATATGGTTCGAAAAGTTACCTCAGATGGTAAGTTTGCAAGCAAGGCCAACATGCTGGGATAAGCAATCCGCACAGAACCGTTCAATCCAGAACGAAGATAAGCACAAAGTTTTGGTAAAGCAGGTTTCTTCTTGCCAATGATAACCCAAGCTTCAGGAAACTCTGCCAAGCGACGAATTAGTCCGCGTGCTTTTCTCGACCGGTGGTACATACTGTTTGTTATCAGCAAAAGGGCATCCCACATTTCTTCGTGCGTAGTCGTGTCCTTCTCAGTGAAAACGCTCGTGAAAAAGCTTGGACATATCTTCTCCACACGTGGTTTGACTGCGTCTATCCACTGCAAAATAAGCGTCTTGATAAAGCTGTACAAGGCTTTGCGGATAACAGGGCTTGTGTGCGTTGCGAATTTCCAAAGGATAGTGTCGTCCAGCAAGCTATCGTATTCAGCAGCACATTTCCGGCGTTCTTCGCTGGGAATCGTTTCTATGTGAAATAACGATGCATCAATATATTATCTTCTCTCCTCTACGAAATTACCAATTAAGTGAGACACACAATAGAAGCAAGAAGATATGACGCGCGCAAACTTGGCATTCATGTCCTCCTTATTAACATAACGAGCGTCACCTAAGAGATAATAAGCACAATTGCATGAAAGCTGAACAATAACTTACTTAAGGTCTCGGGAGTCTTATGGAGCAGCATGTCTGCAGTATAATCAAGAATCTCCTTTTGACAAAAAACGATAGCATCTAACCTTTTTTCTTTGGCAAACACGGACTATTTTTTTTTCTGCGTCAACACATTGCTTTCATTATTGCACGGTTTTTGCTTACTTCAAAGGATGATTTTGCAATTTTTGCGACATCTTTGTATGGATCGAACATGGTAATCATCCAGGCACCAATAAACTCCTTCAAATGAGGAGCTAGCTTTTTCTTGGTGCTGGTAGCAATCAGCAAGTGCACGTTGTTTGCAGCCATGCGCACACGTCGATCCACCTCAACCGTGAGTTTGCCATAGATCGAGACCTGGGATTTGTCAGCGATGGGATCATTTGATATCCTCACTCTCCTACCCAAGACGGAAGTATGGTGTACATGGTATCTGTATGTGCTTTAAGATAGCACTCGAGTTCCTCCAAAGCTTTGAGTTTCGTCACTGCATCGCGCTTCGACAACTTTTTCAAAACAACGATCAGCTCAGGATCCAAATTGGCCATGGCTGAAGCGGCATCGCTACTTCTGGTAGGTGAATTGGAAGAATGCGAGGCCTGGCCGGGAATGATAGTGGTTGCAGCGCCAGCAAACTGAGCAAATCCACCGAGGTTATCGAAATTCAACTGATTACCGGTGGAAGCGGCGAGTTCGGCTGCGCGACTAGAGAGAATAGGATGAATCTCTTAATTAAGAAAAGAAAAGACGAGCTCTATATACCTGCTGCTAGCAGGCTTCAAATTGCCTTTCACCCTCGGTTGCTTTCCTGGTTTGCCCATGCCTGTTGATCGGTCAGACCGAGATCAGTTCTCTTCTTCCTGCCGCAGCCGAGTTTAAATTGTGTGGTTGTCCATTCCGGACAGAAGTGGCTCTACGGACCCCGAAATTTTCACGGACACAAAATTAATCATCGGAATCTGCGAAAGGCCCAGTCTCTTTCTTTATGGACTCGCGCAAGCTATTTGACATCTGCAGGATGCGAAAAGAGAAAAAATCAAGTCGAATGAAGCGGTTATAAGAAGAACGTACCGAAGAACCAAAGAGAGTGTTAAGAAATGGTGTGAATATTACTTTATAACAGAGAATAGAGAGGTGGCTATTGCGCGAGTTCGTGTTGACGTAACTGCTAAACTGAATGGCTGATAAGAATACAACTTCTGCAAAATAATGTTGCGCTTCATGGAAATTCAACAATAAAGCTTGTGCAAAGAAACACCAAAGACATATATTTTCTGAAGAGAGCATTCGTACAACATCATCGGGAAACGTGCACCACCTCGCATACAAGAGAAAAAAGGTGTTGCTCAATAACGTGAATATAGGCGTAGCTTCAGCAGTAATGTCATATGCCATAATCTTGATGTACCTCGGGGAAGATTCCTTTGTGGTGGGAAGCACATCCAGATCCATTTCGAAGAGCTTTTCTTAGTATGCAAGAAACACACGATAGCGAAGGCTCGATCGTCCATCAACCAGCATGTGCTTCACGACAAAGGAATCTTAGTTTCTGCATCGTATTTCGGCGCTATTCTAACGCCGCTGCTTAGATTTAGTTCCCACACACTGTAAACCGCTGATCATGTTCCCATTCGTCCTCTTTGGACATTCCACTGGATCTGTTCTGTCTTGTTGATGGCGAGTCTCTCTCTAAGGCATTCGAAATTGAGATTGATTCGATGATAATAGTCGATCAACTCAAAGACGCAATCAAGATGAAAAAGACTCCTGATTTCGATAACATTGTTGCCGACAAGCTCATACTCTGACATGTCTCGATCCCATATAGTGATAACGATGCATCTTTAATATTTGACGGCGTGAATGACAAACTGGAGCTGGCTGCGACCACTCTTCTTTCGAAATTGCTTCCTCAAGAGCTCCAAGAGAAAACCGATCTCAAAAGGAGCACTTCTGCAAGAGTCTATTGACTCTGAACAGCAGCGTATTATTGGAATAGTAAGAAGAGAACACCGCAACTATAGCGTTGATCTGAAAGCTGTGGAGGAATTCCAAAGAAGTGTATTAGGCTGTTCCTACAAAAGAGACCTACCACATCCTACAACGGCAAAAAGCATATATCTGGAAATGCTTGGAAATATGCTGGGCAAGGAACTAACGTTAGTCGATGGTAAGACATTACTGAACCTTGTAGAAAGCGACATCGGCAAAGACAGAGATTTCCACGTGGTGGCTATAGTTGCCCGACCGGACGCAGGCAAGACAGCGACGGTGATCGACCTGGCAAAAAAGCACTTTGTTATATATGTCGTGTGTACGGATCCTAATGACTTCACATCTCCATGAACAGGCTAATGGAGGGCCTTCCACAATCGGTACATTAGCGCATCATCTACGATTTTATGACTCTACTAGGATCCACACAATGCGCATAGAGCTACGGAGGAATCTAGTGGAATACCATCTGGGAAAACGAGGATTAGCGGTTGCCTTAGATGAAGTCCAAATTGCAGGACGAAATATCTTGCCTGGTAGATTAATTCTACCGTCTGCGGTAGAAATGAAAATGGAAAATTTCGTGGATAGCAGACAATGAGACTAAGGCTGGTCTTCGACGAGGATTTTTTACACCTCTATGTGCAGCACTGAGTAACATAGGTGCAACACTGATATATCTTTGGGAACTTCACTATCACTGCAGGAATGCTCTGCAATTACTAAGCAAACAAATTTTACGCGTGTTTCTCGCTTCCCTTCCTTTAACGAACAAGACCAATAAGATATGCTGTCGGAGATTGTCGATATATCTGATTGTACTCTCCCACCAGCGAACCGGTGTATGCTTACAGGACGGGCTGGTTTTCGATCAGCATTGTCTGGAAAATTATTAGTCGTCTCAACACTGAATCGAACAGCAAGCAGGGAATTTTGGATGAGGCATTTGATTCGGCGATTGAGAAAGCAAAAAGTGCGATAAGACTTCAAATACAGAGGATATTCTATAGCGCAAAAGAAATTCTTTTTGTGGACGCAAAATGCATTATTCTTGTAGCGCGGCTCAATACTTCTTGGCGCATCGCGAGCCAAAGTGTAGTTGGTTAACCCCCCTTCAACAGTGTCGCACACTTTTTCTAAATTTGCTTATGTAAACTGGGAACAGATATATCAAGTTCTTCAACTTGCTCATAGAGATTATGTTTACTTCCTTAAGAACGATTGAAGGCTACAATCAGATTACCTATTTTTTTATTTGTTTATAAACTTGTGTTCAACAGATCGATGAAAGTTACAAACGATAGAATGTCAGCAAAGTTATCATGAGCTCCCAGAGAGTGAACGCGGCATCCGAAAAGGAGCTGGATGGTTCCTATTTACCGAAACGGTTGTCCATCTTACCAAAGCCATCAATTAAGTGGCGGTCCAGTTTTATAAATGCCGGAGTGCTTTTAATGATACTACACGTCCTACGCGATATAGTATGAAAGTCATTGGGAAAGTCTCCAGGGATACATCTGTTAAACGATTTACACAGCGCCTTTCAACTGCAATAAATATTCCTTTTACTTCCCGAAACCATCAGCTAACTTTGAAGACAATGATCTAGGGTAACTGAGGGACATGTCGTTGATGGATTCATTAGATATTATCATTGCCATGAACGTGATCTTATTCTCGAACTTGCGACCCTACCTGCTTGCAACTAGAACTTTTCATAGTTTTTTATGCAGTATAATGTCACAGGTTTTTTTCTGGGTATTGCCGCGCCGACAGATCCTCGTGGCCCCTTTATTGATCGATTCAGTCGTACATCTGCCGGAGGTACATGTTGCATTATCCCGAATATAAGTATGTCTGTCTTGGTATCTAGGAAGAAGGTTACGAATACTCTGTCTGCTTGTAACCAGGAAATATAGCTAGTGCAGCCTCCACTAGTCATTAGTTAGACAGGGAATGTCACCTCATTATAAACGTGAAGTAAATGTATATAACTCTTCTTCTAGCGACGTATGATATTTTTCCTTACTTATACGTAAATAAGGTTTGTTGTGTTACGTGACCCTTAGCGTTAAAAATTGACAAAAGCCGTTTAGCTTGAGATGATACTTAGCAAAAGAAGTCTATGAATTCTTTAGTCGCACAAATATAGGTATAAAAAGAAATACTATAATGTGGCGTAGATGATAGGAGCAGATCTTCTATAGAAGGCATGTCAGTTGACACGACGCTTCTTCTCTGATGTGTTACGTATTGTGATTCACTGTATTCAAGAAAATGGAATGGGCTGTCTTAATTCTCCTTGACTTTTTAGACTGCAACGTTTCTGAGTAAGTGTTCTTCCTCGATCTAGCATTGACTGATGAAATACGTACCACAACGCTGCTGGAAAACTCCATCATGAGTTTCCGCACTAACCTCTAATAATTATGCAGCCAACAGCTAAAGGGTTTATACAAGGTCACCCTTATCCAGATCGATTATCTTGCTTTGAAAAGTATACTTCCATAGCGGGAATTAAGTCATTGCTCTATTTGCGGTTACGATGCGCATTAATGCGTCTAAAGCTTTAAGAATCTGGAGGAGCTGTACAATGGAAGTAAGTCTTGTAATCAACGAAAGTGCTTTCTGTCAGGTCACTTCCTCTGGCAGTCTTTGGTAACAGTCCCGTCTATAATCCGGGATTGCAGGCTGGGACAACGGTTGGCGATTCGCCTATTTTACTGTGGTGATGTATCCATTTCGTTAAGAAACTATGTTAAGTTCTTTCGCTTTCTCTTTGTTTAGAATAGAATCCGACTTCGTACTATTTTCAAATATAACACATCACATTGCTTTGAGATTCTCTGATACAGGATTGGTTCCTCTGCCTATAAGTGTTTGATCCCAGATACTACGTTTTTGAGGGTTTCCCCGGCGGACGAGAGGAAGAAACCTTTAAAAAGAAAGAGTCATTCACGCCCATAGATAAGTTCTTTTGACAACGCAATGATTTGATGAACCAACATAATGTTACAGGTTGTCAGAGGAGCGGGACAGGAAGCTGAATAGCTCAAGGAAGCAATGCTCCGCTAAAAGTGATCTACTACCCTGATCGCCACGGTTATGTTGGTGTAATTTACGCTGATCTGTCGAGGTACGAAGTTTGAAAACAATGTGCTGATTAATTTTTTTTCTGAGTTCGATTAGAATGTATCTGGAACCTGAGAATAATCTTTCCTTTCTAAACTATAGTAGTCCTCGATAGCTGCCAGCACGAAGAAAGTCCCCTTCCTGAATAGACTCTTAAATGGTCGTATGACGATCAATACATGTCTCTGGTTGTGTACGATGGATAGTAGTAGGACGATTACCTACTAGCATTGTTGGTTGTTTTCGTTAAAACGGTGCGACCTACTCAAAGATATATCTTGTGAAAAAATGAAAACAGGTTTCGCGATTTTCGTGTGCCTGGTAGATACTTTCGGCGCGAGAATGAAAAAAAAAAAACGATGGTTTACTTCCCCGCAAACATTACTTCCTTTCTCCGAAACCCGCGTGTCTACGTGACGCGACGAGAAGTTGATAAATAAAGACAGGAGTATGGATCAGGGTTTAGCCGAATGTGTGTCTCTCCGGGGGGAGGGTCTTTGCTAAGTACCACGGCCAAACTTTATTATTTTTGTTCTTTGCCGAAAATGTGCTGAGGCGATGCTTCGTCAGTTTGACAGAACAGTTACAAGCCTTAACGAAGGATGACGGCGTAGCTGCGGACCCTGGAAATGCTACGCATCAAAGTGAGAACGTGTGTGTAGCAATCAAAACCAAAAGTTACATCAAACGTGGAAGTACACAAGCTTAATAAAACGAGAGCCTTTTCCGGGACAGTGAAGTTGGCGCAAGCTATTCCATTTGCTTCCATTAGTCTCTTACACGGATGTGAATGCTAGCGTGCATATTTAAATTGTTTGTTGCAGTTACTCCTATACCCTATGGCTCCTATTCGTAAGAGGCAATTTTAAGGTCGCCTTCAGGAATAACGGATCGACTGTTTCAGAGAGGACCTATAGGGCAAGCAGCATTTTGACACACAAGTAACTTTTTTGGGAACTTTACTAAATAAAATTTTATCATTGGCTCTTGTAGAAACCGGTTGAGGCGATGAATTTTTTACTCGTGGCTTTTTTTTGGGGGGTGTATATATACGGATATCCATCCGACAAGTCATAACAACTAGCGGCATTGGTATGCATTGCTGATCCGGCTGCATATTAATGACGAACCAGCTTAGATCAATAATAGTAAGATGAAACAAAGAAGAGGAAGGATTAAGCATGTTAATGATACGATGTTCAGTTGTTAGGAAACGTCCTTTGATAAGGTGAAATTCGGAGATTTATTCTGTTGTATGGCTTCAGAACGGAAAAAAGGCTTTGCTATCCTTTTGAGAACAAAGATCATGATTATTTTTTCTTTGTTGTCGTACGACTACAACGTAATACTAGTCATATGAAACAACTTTCCCCATGAGAAATATTTGGGATTATTTGAGGTACATGAAACCTTACCAGAGACAGAAATAGAACTTTTTAGTATAATGTGGATCAATACAATAGAGTGTGCTTTTTTTGTTGTTCTGGTAACAATAAAACAGAAAAAATTTTAGTTGCACAACTGATAAGTGCTGGCTGAGCCTGATCTTTAATTCTAAATGGGCGGATCGTGTGAACTTCTTTATCGTGTCCTTGGGTACAGAACATTGTCGTTTGGTATGGAGCATGTGATCAAAAATTTAGAATTGTATACAACTCGAAAAAGTGGCGTGGCATAGTGTCACTGACCTATGGTTTTTTCTTATTTCCTTTTTGACACGTATCAATCCTATCGACCCTACTGACTTCTCTCCCTTTGCCATTTGTGACACGATATCTGGCGCGGGAAATCGTAACTACTGGTAGATACGGAAAGTCCGAGAGTAACTCATTGGTTTTGTCGATTTTGCCTGATAAGGGACAATCCAATCTCAATTTCCTGTGATAAGGTTGCAAATCGTGGATCAACGTTACACAAAAAGAAGGAGGAGCTGCTTTCCACCGATTATGGTAGTACAATGCGACTCGATTTCTCACAACTGTATTGGACCCGCACAAAAACCCTGTGTGACTGAATCTGGTTATCAGCTTTCTGAGCCTGGGAAAAACGACGACACCAAAATACCAGACTAGTATAAATACACCTGAATGATTGGCACTTCTTGTCTCTGATTATCTGTTATGACTTTTTTCTCTTTCAAAAACTCCTCGCCGCAGGCGGCGATCGCTCCCGAAATTAAGTCTACTGAATACCCGGAATGGCTTAAAAAGATCGGAAGAAGTATCAACTTCGTCTGGGAGCTGTTCTGGAAGCCCTTCATATTTACATGGAGATACCTAAGGAGGCGTACGAACTTGACCTTCTGGATCATTACTGGCATGGTTGTCGGTATTCTTATTGGAAAATTCGCTCCGGAAGCTGGAAAAGAGATCGAACCGTTAGGACAAGCATTTATTCGAATGATCACTATTCTGGAAGCGCCCCTTATTTTCTCTACGCTAGTCGTAGGCATTGCTGGTAATCTAGAATATATTATATTATTTGATAATCTCATATCTTTTTTTAAGGTCATGGTGATGATGTCTCTAAGGTCGGAAAACTTGCTATCAAAACAATCATTGTAAGACAATTTTTTAAAGCCACCGTATTTTTTTTTGATTTTTCTCGTATTGACATGATTTTGTTTACACTAGTACTTTGAAGTGGTTACTACATTTGCACTTGCTATTGGTCTCATCATGGCAAACATTATTAAACCTGGTCAAGGAGTCACGTTGGTCCCAGGTGATACCAGTGTACTCGATGGTATGCTTGAAGCCGGAAGCGAAATCTCATGGCACGGTGAAATGTTTATGATTATTCCCAAGAACTTTGTTGCCGCGGTGTACGAGGATAAAATTCTCAGTATCGTATTCTGTGCCGTGATGTTCTCGTGTGCCATTATGTTAAGCGACAAAAAGTCAAAGAAGGTGATGCTGGACTTTAATGAATCCCTCTCACTGGTATGGAACAAAAAATACCTTTTTTTTTCTGCAGTACACTAATAATTCTGTAGATCATGTTCAAATTTGTTGGACTTGTCATGAACTGTAAGTTGGTTAGTCTGTAACAATTATGTAGAAATTAACATGGTCTCCGCTTGTTTTAGATGCTCCTATTGGTATTGGTGCAGCGTTAGCAGCCACTGTTGGCAAAAATGGTATCGAAGTGCTGGCGAACCTCGGTAAACTGATCGGATCTTTATTCGCATCGCTCGTTGTCTTTGTTATTGTGATTTTGGTGCCTATCATGTTTGTGTCCCGCATCCCTATTTTCGGTTTCTTCCGTGCCATTGGTCAACCTTGGTTGATTGCGTTTAGTTCAGCCTCCAGTGAATCAGCTTTGCCCAAAGCGTTTGAAAACATGCGAGCTTTTGGTTGCACAAACGCTCTTACCGCCTTTGTGATCCCTTGGTAAGTACAGAACAGTCTTAGTTATTTGTTTGACCTTTTTATTTATTTTTTCTTTTCTATCAGCGGCTATTCCTTCAATTTGGACGGCACGACATTGTATTTATCACTCGCAAGTATCTTTGCGGCGCAAACGGGTGGCATGAATCTGCCAATCGCAACCCAAATGTCAATCATGGGTACACTTATGTTATCATCCAAAGGTGTTGCAGCTATTCCGCGAGCTTCTCTTGTCGTTTTGGCCGGTACTGTGAAGCAGGTAAGAATTCCGTCCTCCTGTCCGGCAATGAAACTGACTTTCAACTTTAAATTTTCTCCAGTATGGTTTGCCGATGGAAGCCGTACTAGCCATTATGGTATGTTTGGAGAATTTGCTATTTCTACGAAATACTAACCTATGATGTGTTAGGGTGTTGACGCTATCATGGATATGGCTCGTACATCAATCAACGTCTTTGGAAACTGTTTGGGCTGCTGTGTGATGTCTCGGATCGAAGGGTCATTCCGTGGCGAAGTCTGGAGGGAAGAGGAACAGGAGAGACGTCATCGAGCACTTCAAACGGATGAGGATGATGAAATTGATGGTTCTGTGCAAAGCATTCATCAAACACAACCCTTATCTGATGTGGTCGTTCATCATAACGAAAAGGCCGACTCAATTAGACAAGTCGAGTACGAAATCCATCAGTCCAAGCATTAAGTTATCCCTATTGTACATCATAGTTATTTTTATAAAAGAAGCACATACTTTTTTCTCTAGTACGAAATAATAAAATTGTAATTAGACGCAGTAAATGCTGCTTGTCTTATCAGGAACACAAAGGTTTGATCGAGTTAACCATCTAAACCGGGCCCCGATCTAGAGTAACACCCACAATATATATGTGTTACACCTAAACTCGTGCATGCTTTTTCCTCTTTCCTCTTTCTCTCATCTCCACCATGAGAGACTCGACATCCCCTACAACTACTTCCGATCCCCAGCACATCTCTCTACATTCTGCCGCTTCATCTGTCGGACAGCGGCCCCCTTCCGCTGGAAACGCGGCACCACGATTTAGTGTGAATTCAAATCTCATGAATTACTCCATACCGCATAATGGAGAACAGGTAAAGCAAAAAAAAAAGTTCATATTAAGACTTGAGCAGAAAACCTTTTAACTTAACGACACAGGAGACAAAAGGTCGTGTGGGTAATAGCCAAGGCAAAAGGGAAATCCAAGAAGGCAACTCGAGCACTCGTACCAGACAATTGGAGGCACAAATAGAAGCTCTGACGCTCCAGAACGTCAAGCTACAACGAACTAATCGACTATTAAAAGTGGATACAGACAACCTTATCGAACAGAAAACACAGCCATTAGAGGAAACTATCCGAAAACTGACCCTGGCAAATGTACAGCTGCAACGAGCGACGCGATTACTGCAGCAGGAGTTGGATGAAAAAGCACAACAATTTAACAAATACCAAGAGGAACAGATTATCCGCATGAAAAACGTCGGCCCTGAGTATGAGTTCCTTGTACAGATGATCAACCTTCTCCATCGACAGGCAAGTCGAATTGTCTTGGCATAAAGTCTTTCATCTGGATTAACCTATCCATGTAGATAAATGGCGAACCAACATGCGAGGAAACATGCTGCTTCACACTGGAGCCCATAGACCAATCCAGTATGGTTATGACCTTACCCCCTGAGAATGGCGATGAAGAAATGGAGGCACAACATGTCTGTCGACCTGTTATTCACTCCTCCATTTCACAGGGCTCCTATGCCATTGAGTTAGAAAACAAAATCATGAGACTCGAGCAGGTTATCGAGGAACTGGACGCGGAGAAGGAGCAGCTGACGCGCCAACAAACCTACAAGGATAACGATGTTGAGACGCTCAAGAGAGAATTACATATTAAAGATGAGATTGTTTCTCAGCTAGAGCAAGACTTTTTGATTCTTGAAGATCAGCTATCACGGCTGCAAAAGGTAAACAAAGAAAATGACCGGACCCCCCCTGGTAATAAACGACTCCACTCTTTAGGAACTCAACGATCGCAACTCGAAGCCATCTGTAACTACGACAAAAATGATAGAGGAACGCGTTAGAAATCCAAAACAACAATCGCAAATGTTGATGGAAACAAAGCGGCGATCCTTGGCGATCAAGGATACGGATATGCTCGAACAGATGCTTCGAGGAGACCTAGGAAAACTCGAGGATGAAGTAGATGTATCAGACGAAGAGGATTCCGTCGACGATGAATCGGATAAGGACACCAGAATGACAACACCCCCGCGATCACTCAGTCCACAAGATACGGACAAGCCCTTGTTGGTTAAGATGCTTCTGGGACAGGAGCTGCGCCCCCAATTCCGATCGTGTGGCTATTTACCGGGCGGGTATCCTGGTCAGGTCGCCTGCAGCAACGCGTCTAATGCTTACTCAGAAAACAAAGACCCCTTTGCATCTTTTACGCTTGCCACCTTTTTACTCGGACTTGCCTCTTTATTAGGCATCACCGACGATTGGACAGTTCCAATAACTTTGGCCGCCTTGGTATCAGGATTTCTATGGTCTGGCTCAGCAAAAGGCGTCCAACTAAAACTTAAACTGCAGTAATCACTTTTCCGTTCATCGCCACATACCCCGCTTCATAGATATGCTTTCGTCTCTATCACATTTTACATTGGTTCATTTTTCTTTTCTTGCTCTTTTTTTCTTACTTTTTATCATGTAAATACAATACTGGATGTAGTCATTTAATTATATTCACGAAAATAAAAAAAGCGCAACATAGCTTGTCTATGATATCTGTCAAGACGCGCCCCCGCATACCATTGCGGGGAAATCAGATCTCTTACAGATTTAGGGGCTCGGAACTCCACGCATTTGCATGCAGAATCAGTCTCTTCCCCATTGTGCATCAATGATTGTTATCAAGAAGAAAAAAGAAAGCGGGTGCAACCTTACGAAGCGTATTCTTGTGTTCACGTATTAGCTACGGACGCATCTTTTTGGTCAAGGAAACTATGATGTTATACCGAAGAGAAAGAAGTCAGCATGTGCAGGCAGCCATACTAAAATAATATTAAACCGAAGGCTTCAAAAGTCTATGATACTAACAGGAGGACAAGCACATTCTCCTGAAAAGAAAAGAAGGTTATCATTTTTCTTTTAAATTGTGTAACATACCCGTACATTTCATACTATCGACCTGTGCACGACCATGAACAAAAGAACAGTACTAACACATACAATGCAACTATTCATCTAAATAGAAGAAATAAGTTAAATTGGTCACCACAGCGTAAAGTTGTCATTATTGTTTTGCTGGTCCTGGAAAAAAAAAAGTAGCCACTAGCAAGTTCAAACAGGAATCATGCGATATCTTGACCCATTCAAAGGGTGAATATGTAGCTCCTGCTCTACTGTCATATCCCTGTCAATTCCAACACGATGATCCTAAAAAAAAAGGGAAGTGTTGTAATTCATAGCTTTGTGTCCTTTAAGCGGTGAACATCAGAGAACCTTATCTAGTTGTACATGCTTCAATTGATTATTCGTTCCTCTTTAGTCACAGACATTAACAAGCATTAAATGACGAATTTACATTTCTTTACATATATTTTTAATTGCGTACAGTATATGTAAAGTTTAAATTACTTGACTTCCTAAAGCAACAACGGAAAAGTGCTATGTCGGTTGTAGCATATCGAATTTCGGCTTTTCAAAACAAAAATCCGACTATGCGTTATTCATGTTAAGACATTAATCAGGAGAAGAAAAATGACATTGTTCGTTTGATGAACTCTAATTCATAGCTATCAAGTGGTCGCATAGCATTACCCATTGGACTTGCAACTTCTTTTTCTGCAGTGGCCACGGGCTGCATTTTCTGTCGACGAATGTGACTTGCAGCTGGGTGACACATGCGGGAAACCGGTGTTCGGCACAACTTCGCACAAACTTACCATACACTGCGCACCCACGGTGCTGGAAGTTAGTATTTACCTTTTTCCACTTATCCTTCTATTGTCGCCACGATAATGAGCGGCAAGTACCAATGAAGAAGAAAGCAACTGTGTATTTACTCCACTGCTGCAGAACTATATCGAGCGCATCATGATTACGAAGCGCAACAAGAAGACGAACTAACTCTAAAAGAAGGCGACATAATCCGCGTACGAAATGCAGAGAATCATGATTGGTGGCTAGTCGACAAACAAGACACTGGTCAAAGCGGAATGGTCCCGAGCAATGTAATTGAATGTAGCTGCTGCGCAAGATATCTTTACCTGTCTTCATTCTAGTTCCTGGAACCAGCGACCGAAACGGCCATGCCAGTGCCACAGAATAATGTTGCCGCTGATGCAGGTAGGGCTTCGATGCATTCCATTTGTTATCATGTAATTATTCACAACTGCTTCAGGAGGACCTGTTCTTGCCAGGGTCCTGGAAGACTATGAAGCACAAACCGCAGAAGAGCTTTCGTTATGGAAGAATGGCATTGTGGCCATCTTAGATCAATCCTTTGGCAGCGATTGGTGGAAAGGCGACCTCAATGGCAAGATAGGCATTTTTCCAGCCAAGGTGAATTGATACGTAATTTGCTATCATTGACTTATCGTGTACTAGTGCGTGAAAATCATTGAAAGTGGTGAAGACGTGGAGACATCAACAGACGATCCTGATGCGAAGCCAAGACGTAAATGGTTGTTTTATTAAGCATGGAGTAACGCTAGTTTGTAGATGGATTTAAACTAGCTGCCTATGGTGTAAAGCAGGGTGGCATTGGGAGCATTTTGGCTGGTGGCTTCCCGCTGAGAAAAAAGACTGTCCGGAGGACATCTGTGGCAGAAAGTGAGAAAATTCCAGAAGAAACGACAGTAAGTGCGTAGTTTTTAATAAGATAGCTCGGTTAATCTATGTGGTGCAGGTGCCACCGGTTCCTACACAGAGTGTGAAGTCAGATAAACGTGGAAATGAAGGTACCAATTCCACCGCCTAAATCTAGCTAACCTGAAATTCCGTTAGGATCGTGGAAAGCCCTTGTTATCCACGACTATGAGCCTGTCAATGAAGGTGAGTCGGAGCGTGAAACGGGCATAATGTGTGTATGCTAAATGATATGACAGACGAGATCAGATTAATGAGAGGAGAGTACGTCACGATCAAAGACAAAATGGAGGATCAAGGTTGGTGGAAGGGTGTGAACGAGAAGGGAGCTATAGGCGTATTTCCATCCAATTTTGTCCAAGTCATGGAAGAACAAAGCCCACCTCCACGCCCGCCACGCGCAAGACCGCCTACCATTAAGCCTGAGGCTCCCAGTGCGGGAAATGAGCCACTTCTTTCGCCAACGCTTGCTCGGCCGCCACCTGTTCCTGTAGCAACACGACCATCTTCTTTGCTATCCAACCGATCTTCTGCTGCTAGTGAACAAACGCCGACGACGGGTCCTCCTACGCCCCCTCGGCCAGTGACATCTCCACCTTTAGCTTCTCGCCCTATTTTGACTCCAGAAACAAGACGCCACAAACCACGGGTACCCTCCGTCCATACGATTCCTGCAGTAGCTCCAGATTTGCCGCCCATCACGAATCAAGGCGATCAATCGGAACATCCCATCCGGCCTTCAAGACCGGTACCTGCACCTACCGCATCTACCAACAGTATAAGCTCTGAAGCAGGCAAGAAAACAGATACATACAAGCCAGCTGTACCTTTAGCGAAACCACCCAAAGTAAGTACCATAGTAGAAAAGTTGTCGTAATGGATCCTAACTTGGTTCACAGGTCAAGCCTTTTGTAGGAAGTAAGTTGCCATATCTGGTCTTTTTTTTTGCGTTTTAGTAATTGTTGTTTTTTGTAGCGAAACCATCTGGTGAATCCGATGTCCCTCCTGTTCCAGATCGAAAAAGTAATGTGGAACCTCCATTGTCTCCTCCAATACCAAAGCGTGCAATGCCTCGGCCACCACCATCAGTACCACCGTTAAACGAGGAGCCAGAGACAGCAGAGACACCGGTCGAAGACGAAGACGTAAAGGTCGCAAAATCGGTTATTTCGCCAAGTACATCGCGGCAGTCTTCGGTTGCTTTGAGCAACCAGGCACCCTCAGTTCCAGCGCGTAGTCCATCTTCTATTTCATCCACACGCTCCAGTGAACCTCCTATGGAGACTTCCAAAGCAGTTCCACCACCACGTCCGTCGGTACCACCTCCTGATGCTTTAGAAGCAAAGATTAGAAGTCTGGTGAAGAAGGAGACGGAGAAAATCCGACAAGAATTCGAGGCACTTTTAAAGGCAGAACGAAACGAACGTTTACGTTTGGAAAATGAACTTCGCGAGTTAAAAGACCGTTTGTAAAATAAAATACGTAATGCATGGTTTTACTCCTGCGTAGCCGAGACTGAAGGCCTAAGATTCAATAGCAATGTTCGAGATAATGCAGAATTTAATCATGCTACCGCCTCTCCTAAAAATAAAAGAACCGGCAATAAGCGAAGAAACAAACAATGTGCTGGCCGAAGGAAAAGACGTAGGTCTTCGTCAGTTTAATTATTCAGCATTATTGCTGCCGGGAGCCATCTGCGTTGCTCAGCGGGGTTCATGTTCCACTGTGTCTAGACAAGGTTACAACTTTTGTTACCAGACGTACTTACGTTTGGAGTGGGTTGGATGCAGTCAAATGAATATTGTGCCCATTGAAGAATCGCTTCGTGTAAGTAATAAGAAAAGGATATGGTTTACTTGACATACTAATGATTGAATACCCTATCCTTATACAGCGTAAGCTTCATTCTTCATATGGATTTGGATTTATAAACAATATTGTAAGGGCTCGTTCCAACTTTCAAACTTCTACGTGTGATGGAAACCTAACCTGGTGTTCTGACTCTGAACTTTGTATAAGTGTCCGATCACCGGAGGTGAGTCTCTTATACGACACAGTTTCTTCTTGTTCCATATTATTCCACGATATCGTAGATTGTACGGATCATATAATCCACTTCTTTCTTCTCTTTGCATTATTAGAGGAAACCTTGAATACATCACAAAGTCGACTGTATTTAGTATATTGTTCAGTCATAATAACGATTTTAAGGACAAAGTGATAGGGTAGCTTTGTGTACGAAGAGGAAAGGGTTAAAAAAAACGATCTACTGCTTGTTTTCGGAATTTGAAGTCTGGCAACCACGCATCGTCTCTCGGCTCATCACTTCCATCATAATTTGATTACACATCTTCGCATATGGATTTTCACTGATGGTCACATTTCGAGCAATAGGGTTGCCATACTTGGCACCTAATTGAAAAAAAAAATTCAGTAACTTCGTTACTTTGAGAAGCACCTATTTACCAATAGCAAAGTCTTCCCGTGCGCCAGCCAGATCGCCTTGCTGGCGTCGAATAATCGCTCGCTGTGTGTAAGCCTAGATATCGCAAGAGTAAATATGCCGAAGCGCGTGGTGTCAAAGCATACCTGGCGTAATACTTTTGGTTGACCTTCAGCGAGGGAGATTACTGTGTCGAGATCTTTCAGTGCCAAGTCATCCATTTTCTTCATACGATAGATTTGGGCTCTTTTAATACAAATATAAGTTATATTTATCATTTAAACAGTTGATGCTTACCTGTTGTTGTAGGCTGATGCATATTCCTTTTCCATCTCGATGCATTTGTTTAATGTTTCGAGAGCAGTATCTGTGTTACCGCCCTCTGCATGTTCAATCGCTTCTTTTTCTAGCTTTTGCAACTTTTCAAGTAGCTCAGGGTCAAATGTTTTGGCTACGCACATTATTAGTTGACGATCGGATGACTTGATGTCTTGCCTGGCGTTGTATCGACAGTCGCAGCGATGGAATCGAATGATTGACCTTGTGCGTCTGTACGTAACTGTTAGCCGTTTCCCAATCTTCATATATTGTATTCTGACCTGGATTGAAGATAAGTTCTAAAACTGCGTCGTCAGAAACAGGCATAATTTGAAGAAAGCGAAAGAAGTGTGGATGTCCTTTTTTCTGATGGTTCGTGGGAAAACAGCTGAAGGGAAATATACACTCCGCTGATTTCCAAAATGTGAGCCAATCAACGTCCATGATATAGCTGCAGCACAAGCTGCAGCCCGTACTCTCGCTTTCCCTCTCCCAGTCCAGAGCTCGGGGCAACTAACAAATGTGTAATACTCTACTAATTCATATTATTTGGTGATAGTGAGGTCACGAACTTGCTGTCTTGTCATCTTTAAAAGACTCGGTGGTTCATGTTGCCGTTTAATGTTTCATTTACGTTCGTATTATCCATTTACTACATTTCCCACCTATCAAGTTAAACATTTCTGGCGTTAAGGGCTTCAATCCTAGTGAAAACTGCTACGCTTGTATAATGTGAATGTAGTAACTATGCATTTGCCCGGATTGCCTTATGAAACGGCTATGTCCGAGAACGATCCGTATTAGTACTGCTGGATAATACCAAAATGGAAAGATAAAAATCGTTTAATGAATGATGGAGTATTAGCGTTACTATGAGACGTTGACATGGTACCGCAGCCGATCACTGGGTCCAAATGCCAGGATGGTCGGTACTAGTTTATTTATTTTCCAGAAAGCGGGTGCCTATCCGGGGGAACGGAAAGGTTCCGTGCTTCACTATCCCGTATGAAGCTATAAGCACAAGGATTTCCCTAAAATCTATTGATCTAGCAGTTGGGAACGCGAACAGATATTTATGTGCGCACACGGTTCCGCTGTTCATTGTAGGTATGATATGCGAATGAAACGCCTTCGAGTATGTAATCTAAGGCTATGAAAGACCTTGTTGATTTTCAGTAAGTGAATAGCGACTGAGGAAAATAATCCATATTCGGGCTGCTAATCCTTCACAAGATGCATTCCATTTTCTTGGAAATGCGCGGCATATTCCGGCTCAGATACCAATAATATGAAGTTAAGATTTAACCTGGTAAGCGGCGTAATGTAGGACCCTAGAAGAAATCGTAGACAGACAGATGTAATTTAATATGCTGAGGCAATAGCTGTCCTTGCATTTCAGAGTAAAGATCTACGCATTGTCGCCTCGGTTGAGGCCCCGACCACACCGAACATCCTAAAACCCGTCACGTCGATTTTGCCTTCCCATTCAAAGAAACTCATTTGGAGAGGCGTGAAGAGGCAATATGGATAATATGGCTTCAGAGGGAAAAACAGTACAAACTACGGAAAATGCTTCTTCACAAAAGATTGACAATATAGAGAGTGATGCCGGGTCTCCTGATAGCACAATCGGTGTAGAACAGCTACGAATAGACGATGAACAAACAGATGATTACCAACCAGCTTGGAAGCGAAGCGGCCTATCATTAAGCGTGGCTGCACGACAGCGCCGAAGGTACCTTGCAGGATCCATATTTGGTCCAGAGTCTCAAATTTCTCGGGCGTAGTGATGCTACACACTGTCAGAACGTCGGAATGCATAATACGCATATACGACCTAGCGAAGATATATTCAACGCAAACGACCCGCGAATCAAAGAGGTATAGTATACCGATCAGGAGAGACGCATTTACACAGATTTTTTTTGTAAAAAAAAGGATATTCTCAGCATTATCATGCAGTATCTTGCTGACGAAGGATATCACGCATCGCAGTCTGTTCTGTACGACGAAACGAACGTGAAATGGAAGGAACGGGAAGAGAGAACACATGAAGTAAAACGTGTCAAAAAAGCAATTCTAGGCAAGTCCTAAAAGCAGTGGAGGACTTGCGAATGCGAAGTTGAATATGTGTTCGCAGACGGAGACTGGCAAGAAGTCGAGAAACTATGTTCAAAACCGCTGATAAAGAACCACCGATCATTCCTATACTCCGTATATAAGCAACAATATTTGGAATACATTGAGCGAAGGGAGATTCAAAAGGTAAACGTTGATAAAAGATGGATCACAATCTAACGGTTAAACAGGCATTTACGTTTCTCAACAAACGACTAAAACCCTTAGAGCATCTTCAAACCAAACCGAATGAATTTAAAGACATGTGTTATCTTCTTACTGCCAAATCAATTCATGAAGCGCCTAGTTTTAAAAACTGGGAAGGTATTATGGCTGCGAGGTAGCGCAATATATGTGTGTAACTGAGAAGCTGGCTAAGTTTCTTTGTAGAGAGAATCTGGTCGACCAATTACAAAACATGCTTGATTTTGAGAACGCAGATCGAAATGGTAATCTTGCCTTCCTTCGAGCATTGACTATAGGGAAAAATGATCATAGGAAATCGTCATATCCCGCGCGATCGCCTATTGACTCTGCTACGACAAGCAGTCGCATACCAAATTGAATTTTCGCGCTATCATCCAAAGATTGCACCCGCTGTCAACTCGTAAATATATAGACACGACTGACCGTTAGTAAGATGATTGACCGCTCCGCTTGCAGTTTGCTAGAGGACTATACAAGTTTTGTGATACCGAACGCGGCGGGTGCTACTCTGACCGGCCATCGAGGCAATGTCAAATGTGTGGAATTTGTAGGTGAAGAGGCTAGGAGGATTGTGTCCGGATCAAGGTGAGTAAAAAAGAAGAAGGACTAGTGCTTACGATGTGTATTAGTGACAACACGCTTCGTATCTGGGACACAGAATCCGCTGAGTGTTTAGATGTTTTGGAAGGTCACCGATCAAGGATATGGGATGTCTCCACAACCAGACTTGGTGATTTTGTATCTAGCGCGGGAGGTGATGGTACCGTAAAGGTCAGTATGATTAATCGCTTACTTCGCTTGAATAAACCCTGTTTATCAGATCTGGAATCTGAAAAACGCCAAAGCAAATTGCATGAACACCCTGCAGGGACATTCGGGGGATGTTTATTCCGTCAAGTATCATCCTAATGAGGTAGGAACGAATATATAGGATTTCTTATCTTACATCCATTACGTAGCATCATTTGGTTACCGGTGGTTATGACAAAATGGTGCGGTTATTTGACGTTAGCACTGGTGCTATAGTCAAAACGTTCCCTGGTCATCAATTAGCAGTAACAAAAACCATATTTAATCCGCTAGGAAACCTGGTCATTAGTGGGTATGGACATTTTGTTTGTGCGATTGCCGCTCGATTAACCAGGATATCAGTTCTAAAGATAACACGATCAAATTCTGGGATATTGTATCTGGTCTATGTATCCGTACTATTTCCTCTCACCTCGGTGAGGTGACATCCGTGCAGATGAATTCTAGTGGTACACTGCTTCTAAGTAGTTCGAAAGATAATTCCAACCGATTATGGGACGTACGGATGGTATGTATTTGGTTATTACGATCACCAATTCACTGATAATCTCTACAGGTTCGTCCAATACGAAAACTGAAAGGCCATCAGAACACGTCAAAGAACTTTGTCAGGGCTAATTTTGCCGATAATAATTTAATTGTGGGAGGATCAGAGGTAAATCTGATGGATCATGACGACGTATTCATCTGTCTTGGCAGGACGGAAATGTTTATATCTGGGATCAAGATACAGGCGAGGTCTTACAAAAGCTGAGAGGACATTCTGGAGTCGTGTATGACGCTGCCTGGAACGCAAAACAGGGCATGCTAGCTAGCTGTAGTGACGATCAAACTGTGAAAGTGTGGTGGTACGATGAAAAGGTAATATTTAATTATTGTCTTGTGTCTTTTTTTAACAATTGCAACATAGGTCCCATTGGAAATTTAATTTGATGTACATAGACTAACTCATAATCATGCAACACCAAATACGTCTTGCGTGAATGCTGAGTTGCCGCGTATTAATGCTCCTAGCTATCTACTTCCATAAAGCAAGTTGTAGTTAACGCAAAGGTTAATGAAATACTGGATTTGGAATAAATGTTTACGTCAACTCAATATCCTTTTACGCTCAAGCCGAAATGATTTAGCGCTGGAAAGTGATGCGTCTTTCCGGTGGGAAGTTGGTTAATCCAAGGAATAATTCGCATCTGGATAACCACAGCTTCGCATTAAAGTGCTTCAGTGATGGTTTTCGATATTCTTTCGGAAAGCAATAAAGATGTCTCGAGATAAGGGAAAATGTCCCGTTGAAACAAGAAATCGTTTTTGCATCGAGGTACTTCAATGATGGATTTCTCAGTATCCCATCGGAAAGCAGTAAATATGTCTCAAGATAAGCATAGGTTCCACCCAAATAGTCCATACTTAAAGGAACGCACGAATTTCCTCTTTTTTTTCTTTGGCTCTCTTCATCTTTAACATCTCCGGTAAGGATGTCAATTTATATACATACAGAATTACTCATGTTTTTCTGTCTATCGTTTAGCCTGCATGACCTCTGTCCCGAACTGTCCCGGCTGTGGTGTAGCCCCATGTTCACCACCAGGTAAGCAAGTATTGTCGTACGCTGTCTTATCCAATTTCCACAACAGAGCCTCACCGGACCCTTGCATCGCTTCAAGTCCTCTGCACAGCGTACTTCCTTATCGCTGGCTGTCGTAGCCAGGGTCCCTCCCTATGTTGGTCCCGCAGGACCCAGGTGTGGGCTTGGCCCAGGACCGTAGGCCTGATTACCTTCGGGGTAAGTAAAAGGACATCAAAGCATCTTCCCTCTACTAACCGTGAACAACCTCTTATGCTGCTCCAATAAAATATGCGTCCATCTGGGGACCGAGTCGATGTAAGTACAGCATTATACCGTTGTCAATTCGTGGACTAATGAGCGCACATTCAATTCTTTCCATAGAGCAAACTCGGTTCTTTACGGACGCATAATTTGTTTAGAGTAGCATAAAAAGTTGTTCAATAAAGAGTAAGCCATCAGAATCGGGAATATCCTGACTTAGTATTTAAGCCTTCAGTAGATTCCGTTGAGCACTATGCAACCAATTGAAATAAGTCCTACAATGTGATTGAATATCACATCGTTCAGTACTGCTCTGACGGTCAAATATTAATTTCTTGCCATTACTACGCACGATAATATATTTTGAGTCCACAGTACTGCAGCTGACAGTCCATACTTCTTGTCCAGTAAAATCAGTTAGAGTTACAGAAGACTTATCACAACATTAGAGTGCCTGATGAATGCAGCAGTGCAGTGTGGCGTAAGAATCCAAGGAAGTTGCAGGAACGCAGAAAGTTTTACTGGTCAAAGACATACATGTCAAACCGCCATTGCTATTTCAATCTGGTGTTTTACATCACTATCTAGAACCTACAATTGATGTTCCTGTTCAGAGCAAGGTGGCGAAAGCCTTCCTGTCTTCTGTAAGCGGGAGTACCAGAGTGCGTATCTGACCATTGTCCTCCATTCCGACGACATATCTTTGAAGACGCTCTCCCTGCGGGAAATGGTTTTGCTGTTTTTCTCGACCACCTATTGTATATTGGTACATTCAGTATATATATGTTTATTCGTTGTTTAAACGTTTTTACTGTTTCCAACTGAACGCATAACTGCAGCCCTAGCTTGACCGTGGAGGAAGTTTCCTTGCTTGTTTTGTCCAGCAGGAAGCGGCACAACGGTAGCGAGATGCGGTATGGGTTCAAGATGCTTATATCCTGGGACAGATGTGCTTGCCATTGAATCTGCCACTGCCATACCTCTGCGACGAAGCAGCTTGTCTTTCCATGTTTCTGCGCCTATGGTTGTACTACTTTCGACGCTGCGTAACGATTGGCTTTGTGCTTTTCGAGCGCCATGGAAGACCATAGGTGGCTGCTGTCCTCTTAGCGGATCCCATTGAGGGTCTTCCCAATCGGATGGGAGAGGACCTTGTTGGTGCGCCTTTTCGTACACTCTTGTTTGGTCAAAAGTGACGCTGCAGGCTTGCATCGAACGGGTGTCTCCATCTTGAGGCCAAGAATTCGGCAAGGCAATAGTGGCAGCAACATGTAGAAGTATCAGAAAGATGTTAATATACGAAATCATTGTTTCCACATGCAAAGGACAAAAGACAGAGTGTTCCTGATATCACGTCCTGGACGTTTGCTATGGGATATAACTCAATCCACTGGAATGAAGTAACACTAAAAAAGAAAAAGATGCATCCTCATTCTTCCTCTATATACCATTATTACAAAGGCAACCTTTTAAGAATGTCGCTCACTAAATTATATCAGTGATGCGTTTAGGCTCGTAGCACCTTTGCTATACCAACAATCGAACAGGATTTATTATTCTATATAATATTTGCATGCAGTAAGAGAGCTTCTGCGTGAGGCCATAGCGCTTTGTCTGGTTGTGTTATGCAATGAAGAGCCGGAATTTAGAGGTGTAAACAAGCGCATTTGGCAGCAATAGATGATAAACAAAAGAGAAGATGTCTAGTGGGAATACCAAAGGAAGCAGGCGATTTATCCGATCTCTGATGATGTGACCTGCCTCGAAAGAATCACTCTTATAAACCCCCCGAACTCCCTTGGAATAAAAATAATATATCAAGCATTTAAGGACATACATTCTCAAGAAAAAAAAAGTAGACCTTGACTGTATCACTTGCGTCATCTAACTGCTACTTTGTATCCATCTTGTGCTGGGATCAATATGCTTTACGCAGAGAAGTATACGTTTACATTAAAACCAAGGTGTTATTGCGCTGGTTTGTCGTAATAGGTACCTCAATGTGCCAATCGGAACGTGCAAAGATGACATTATTTAAGGGGACGTACGAATCCCTTTCTTTTTTTTTCTTCGGTTCCGTCTTCCACACAAACCTCTAGCTTATATGCTGATCTAGATAGACCAGGCTACATTTGTAGATATTTAGATCTTTGTTCTGCATATACCTAGAGCCATGGATATTAAGATTATGAACAACCACTACAACTGGTAACGTAGGAACAACCGGAATTGCAAGTGTTGTATGGATAGATTGATTGAAACAGTAGAGGGATAAATCCTTTGAGACTGTTGGATATCTTTACTTCAATTAGATTGTCTGCCTATTTATATGAGTCAGTCTTGGAGGATGGTCGTGTCTCATCGGAACGTCCGAAAGTTTAGTAAATGCTGCATGTTCGCACATCACACGTCATTTTTTTCAAACGACCCCTTCTAAATAAAACGAGTGCGTCCTCTTTAGAAGCGTTTATGCTATCGTACAGTGGCGATCATTTCAATCAATCATATTTCTTAGAACATCGGCGGCCGCTCAAACGTTGCATATTTATTCATCATCTTTTAATTCAGAAAACAATCTCATATCTACAAAACTTCTGGACATCCGTCCAAGCGGCAAAAAAGTAACGCAGAAAGAACGCGAACACTCCTTGAACAAACATCTACCTTGTTCGGTGCTTAATCGTGATTGGTTGATTTACTTCTGTGTAACAAAAAATCAACCAATCAAAAAAGGGCTTCTCCGGGAATCGAACCCGGGACCTCTCGCACCCTAAGCGAGAATTATACCACTAAACCAAGAAGCCGTTGTTATTTTTTAAAACGAAATATCTTAATCAGACATTGTCAGCGTGAATTGTAATTTTTAGATATTAATAAATTTTAGAAAAATTTTTTTAAAAAAAGTGTAGTATTTGGAGATGATGATCAATAAAAGACAATATACACCGAGAACAACGATAGTACGGTGAGACTCCTGTTTATTTTGGGATAGAAGTAAAAAAAGAGGATTATTACTACTTTTCTGCTACTGTTGTAAATAAAATAAAATTCTTCTTAACGGAGCTTATGTCTCAGAAACAAGTCCAATCAAGAGATACAGTTTATAGTGACTATATTCTCTTAACTACGGTGAAATACCACAAAAAGAAATAGAAAAGAAATAAAAAAGAAATAAAAAAAATAAAAAGTAGTTAAAAAAAGATAATTTTTAAAAAAGTATCATATTCTATATACAGAATGACTAAATTATATTATGATATCTATGGATAAACCTCACAGATAGAGATTGGCACGAATGAATATATTTGAACATCTGAATATTCGAATATATTCGAATATTTAGTAAGATATTCATATTCGTTCATCAAAAGGAAGAATATATTTGTATTCATTCGAATATTTTTAAGAATATTCGTATTCGTTCGTTTATTTGTATGTGAGATCATAACATGATTCATTGAGTTCTAAGTTCAATTAATCATCGCAATCTCGGCATACAAATTAAGCAAAAATATATAGAAGACAGGCAGCCATGAGTGCGCTATAATTGCTGAACTCATTCCAGAAGTCGCATTGTTCAAGTTAATTAGCATAATTGCAATGTTTATTGTAAGAAGACAAAATGGTAACAAAAAAGAACGGCACTAAAATAAAGAACAGCACTGAAAAAGAGAAAGGAGCAGTGGAAAAAAAAAAAGAAGAATGGCACTTAAAAAAAAGGATAGTAAAAAAAAAAAAGGTAGTAAAAAAGACGGTAGTAAAAAAGATGGTAGTAAAAAAGACGGCAGTGAAAAAAAGACGGCAGTGAAAAAAGGACGGCAGTGAAAAAAGGACGGCAGTGAGAAGAAAGATGGCAG
>JNDT01001273.1:0-76094 GCA_000697055.1 Saksenaea vasiformis B4078
GTACCAAAAAGCGGCAGATCAAGGAAATGAAGATGCGCATATTAAGCTTGGAGATATTTACAGATATGAAAAGGAAGACATCGACAAAGCTATTGGATGGTACAAAAAAGCTGCGGATCAAGGAAATGAAGATGCGCATATTAAGCTTGGAGATATTTACAGTTATGACAAGAAAGACATCAACCAAGCAATTGAATGGTATCAAAAAGCAGCGGATCAAGGAAATAGACACATGCAAGTCAGACTTGGGGATATCTACAAATGGGAAAAGAAAGACATCGACAAGGCAAATGAATGGTACCAAAAAGCGGTGGATCAAGGACATGAACACATCGAATGGCACCAAAGACCAGTGTATTGGAAAAACGTAAATCTGCAAATCGAACTTGGAGATATCTACAGAAATAAAATAGGAGACATCGACAAAGCAATCGAATGGTACCAAAGATCAGAGTTTTGGAAAAACGTAGATCCGCAAATCGAACTTGGAGATATCTACAGAAAAAGAATAGGAAACATCGACAAGGCAATTGAATTGTACCAAAAAGCGGCAGATCAAGGAAATGAAGATGCGCATATTAAGCTTGGAGATACTTACTATCATGGAAAGGAAGACATCAACCAAGCAATTGAATGGTACCAAAAAGCAGCGGATCAAGGAAATGAAGATGCGCAACGCATACTTGAATATATCTATAGATATGAAAATATAGACATCGACAAAGCGATTGAATGGTACCAAAAAGCAGCGGATCAAGGAGATGGAGATGCGCAACGCGATCTTGGAGATATCTACAGAAAAAAAATAGGAAACATCGACAAGGCAATTGAATGGTACCAAAAAGCGGCAGATCAAGGAAATGAAGATGCGCATATTAAGCTTGGAGATATTTACAGATATGACAAGAAAGACATCAACCAAGCAATTGAATGGTATCAAAAAGCAGCGGATCAAGGAGATGGAGATGCGCAACGCATACTTGAATATATCTATAGATATGAAAATATAGACATCGACAAAGCGATTGAATGGTACCAAAAAGCAGCGGATCAAGGAGATGGAGATGCGCAACGCGATCTTGGAGATATCTACAGAAATAAAATAGGAAACATCGACAAGGCAATTGAATGGTACCAAAAAGCGGCAGACCAAGGAAATGAATATGCGCATATTAAGCTTGGAGATATTTACAGATATGAAAAGAAAGACATCGACAAAGTGATTGAATGGTACAAAAAAGCAGCGGATCAAGGAGATGGAGATGCGCAATGCGATCTTGGAGATATTTACCTCAATAAAAAGAAAGACGTCGACAAAGCTATTGAATGGTACAAAAAAGCAGGGGATCAAGGAGATGGAGATGCGCAATATAGATTGGGAGAGATTTACAGAGATGAAAAGAAAGACATCGACAAAGCTATTGAATGGTACAAAAAAGTAGCGGATCAAGGAGATGGAGAAGCGCAATGCAATCTTGGAACTATTTACAAGAATGAAAAGAAAGACATCGACAAAGCTATTGAATGGTACAGAAAAGTAGCGGATCAAGGAGATAGAGATGCGCAAAAGACACTTGGATATCTTTACCTCGATAAAAAGAAAGACGTCGACAAAGCTATTGAATGGTACCAAAAAGCCGCGGATCAAGGACATGAATATTCAAGATGCAAACTTGGAAATATTTACAGAGATGAAAAGAAAGACATCGAAAAGGCAATGGAATGGTACCAAAAAGCAGTGGATCAAGGAAGTAAATATGCGCAACTCAAACTTGGAGATATTTACAGATATGACAAGAAAGATATCAACCAAGCAATTGAATGGTACCAAAAAGCGGCGAACCGACGAAATAAATATGCGCAACTCAGACTTGATGAATTAAAGAGAGAAGGATACAAAATTGATTAAAATGATTGACGATTCTATTTTGTTTTTGGACATTGTGTCATGTAATCCGATAAGAAAAGAAAAGAAATAAACTTCCCTCAGCGTCTGTGCTCAATGGTTTGCTGTACTCTTTGGATAAAAGACTGTTATGCGTCCATCACTGCTGCATCCGGGAACATACAAATCTTGTATGTCTGGAAGTGCTTGTGCTTTTCCATTGTAAGATAGTGAGGCGCATGGCGTCTCGCGTCAGCTTATATGAACCTTGACGGGAACTAAATGGCGGCGTTCCGACCACTTGTGTTGATAAAAGGATGACAGACGCTACATCTTCTTCTTCTCCTCAATGACCTTGTACGACACGACAGAGAAATTATCATCGAATGTAATAAGACAAACTCATTTCTTCTATGCGTGTTCAACAAATGTTTTTGACAGCTTACTCAATTGTTGACGTACGATGTTGTCAACCGATGTACCCGAGGTATCCATTTTGACGGATACACCGCCGAGTACTCTGCAATAGATATTGAAGAGGGAAAGGAAAATGTTCTAAGGCTCATTCAGACCCATCCTCCCGAAAATCCATTTGTGGAACATACGTGTACGAATTTCATCCAGGCGGATACTTTCATGAACGAACTATTGATGGATGACAGCTTCCACCGCTCGCCGTCCAGAACGTTTGCCTATGATGCTGCTGCAGAAGTTATCTGCAGTGCGCGTAAACAGTGCCAACCGACTTTTGGAGAAATCTCGGTTGAATACACCGTTTCGTATGTTTCTTGGGGAGAAGTAAGTGACAAAGCAGACGTTTACCGATGGTTCAATTCATAGGACTCCTACAGGTACACCTGTCTTCGGAGTATGCCAAAGCAACGGACCGTTTCAGGAAAGCTGTGCAAAATGCTTTGAAGGAAGAAGCCAATAAGAAGAAGTATGAAGCCCTGCAAACTGTATTTGAGCGATTTGGATATTACTATCCGTCGAAAATCTTGCTTGGTATAGTGATTAACATACGCGTAACGCTATATAACTCCCTCCATGGTACAGGTGGTCTACTCGCTTGTAAGAAAGAGAGTTCAAAGGTGCAGAATGGGAACGCGTGCGAACTGGAAATTGAACGTAACACGGTCCGGTCCATTCGTCAGATAGTAGAAGACGTCGCGGATGTAATCAAAAGTTACAAAATCATTGGTAATATCCATCACGTATCTGTAACACTTACCGGACAAATTTATGGTAGGTGGTGACCCTGGATTATTTTTCGTGGATGGACCAGAAAGCTGGAAACAGTCCACTACGTCCGAACCAGCCATCATCCAGTTCAAAGAAATGAAGCAGATATATAGCATTCTTGAAGATAATGAATGGCTTCAAGTAGAGGAGGTTTACGACAGGGCATTTTCCAATAACGAGCTTGGACATGCGGTGGAAGAGAACCCCGCTGCGGTTTTCAAACAGTGTGTTAGAAGCAATGAGAGTATAGGAGACAATGTTGAAGACATAAGTTGGTTACAAGTTCTGGACCAGGGCAGCAATAGAGCCGTAGACAATGGACACGAAAGCTTGCAGAACGAACCTGACAAAGATATATTCAGCGATGACTCTGATGATGACAGAAATACCAATGATATGAACATACGATCCAACGTTGTTAACCGAGACACTGAAGTGACATCAAACCATTCTAACGGTCTACCTGACCATGAAGGTATTTTGCACGGAGAAAAGCAAGACGCCCATCCGAGTAACAAAGCAGCCAATAACGAAAATGAACATGAACAGAGGCTGTCCAGCGATGGGGATCCTGAGGATGACGGCGATATTGACCATACCGACAGTAGAAAAAGCAGATGATCACAAACCTAAAGATGCGAAAGATGGACGCGAAGATACACGGAGTCATGAAGGAGGCGTAGACATGGACAGCAGAGGTGATATTAGCCTGCACGAAGATTCGATTGATTGAAACGATGAATGGAAGCAGTTCGAGCTTGGCGAGAAATATTACCGCGGAATAGAGGTGGATAAATACTACGTCAAGGCAATCGACTGGTTTAAAAAAGCAGCCGATCAGGGAAATTCTGATGCAGAAACTACAGTAGACTTGGAGATATGCACCGATACGGACGAGGTGCAGATCGAGACGATAAGAAAGCAGTTGAATGGTACAAAAAGGCGGCGTATCAAGGAAATGCCAATGCACAAACCAAACTTGGGTACATGTACTGTAGCGGGCGTGGTGTAAATCAAGACAGTATTGAAGCAGTTGAATGGTACAGAAAGGCAGCAGATCAAGGACATGGAATTGGACAATATAATCCTGGATGTATGTATCGGTATGGGTGCGGTGTGGAACAGGACAAGAAGAAAGCGAAGAGATTGCTCTCCAAGGTGTATGAATGGTGCAAAAATGCAGCTGATCAAGGAAATGAAGATGCGCAAATCACACTCGGATATATTTACTATAATGAAAAGTACGACATCAACCAAGCAATTGAATGGTATCGAAAAGCGGCGGATCAAGGAAATGAAGAGGCGCAAGTTCGATTGGGATATATTCACGAATGGGAAAAGAAAGACATCGATAAAGCAATTGAATGGTACCAAAAAGCGGCGAACCAAGGAAATGGCGATGTACAAGACATGCTTGGAGATATTTACTACTATGAAAAGAAAGACATCGACAAAGCAATTGAATGGTACCAAAAAGTGGCTGATCAAGGAAATGAACGCATGCAAATCGAATTTGGAGATATCTACAGACATAAAATAGGAGACATCGACAAAGCAATCGAATGGTACAAAAAAGCAAAGCGTAATGGAAATCGGTGGGGGGAAATTATGCTTCTTACTTTAAAGAAAGAAGGGTGGAAAATTGTTTAAAACGATTGACGGTTTTTATTTTATTTTATTGTTTTCTTAGTCTCTGTATTCCATTTGTTTTTGACGTTGTGTCATGTAATACGAAAAGAAAGACGTACATTTTCCTTGGCATCTGTGCTCATCATTTTGTCCAGTCTTTGAATAAAAAGCATATGGTTTGCTGTCATGTGTCCATTCACTGCTTCATCCGGCAGTGCTTATCCATACAATTTATATTGCAAATAGCAATGGAACGCGGCATTCATCTTTGGAGAAGTAATGTGCTTTGGATCACTTGGCATAGTTGAAGAGGCGCGGTTGAAGAAGGAAACCAGAAGTGGTAAAGGAATCGGTAGCTAGCGTGGGGCGTGGAGAAGGTACGGGAAAGAGAAACAGATAAGCGTTTCCGTAAGGTGTTAGAGGTGCAGCGCGGAGGAGAGAAGGACTTGACGTAGGGAACGTAATGCCCGATGGAAGAGTTTTCCAAGGAAAGGCCATACTAAGGCCGAATTTTCTGTACCTAAATAGGAAACTCTACAGCAGGATACTGCAGTTCCCTCAAACTCAAATGTTTCTGAGAGCTAACGGAATATAATGCCCGTTGTCGTCACTGAGCTGGTCTGAGTGATGAATGCGGTGAAGTAAGGCGCCCCAGAAAAGGCAAAGCGACCCGATTGACAACGTTCATTGAGTCATAAAGTATCTCGGACAACGCAATGCTATGAACAAAAAGTAGCTTAGAAGTAGCAGTACTTATTAAACGTCAGATTGTTCTAAATGATGGATATATTACAAAATAGCTAGTGGTTTTGCATGAAATCCGGATGATAGAGTGCCCATTGGAATATTCCCTGTAAATTTCGACTACTATGTCTCCAATATGTATATCTATCCGCGCCTCATCCATAGAAGTACGGAATAACTGCCGTGAATGACTACGTTATTGTCATTACCGCAGCGCATAGACATAGCCGCAGTATCAAAGGCACATCATATTTGGGACACAGATGAGTCACAGATGAGCCAAAATGACAGAGGTAAAACAGGTACATGTTCCTATTTTTAGCCGAAGGATTTTTCTTCCTTTCTTGAACCACAGTGCAGCATAATGACCAATCCCAGCGACAATGACCTTACTATACCAGATCTTCAACGATCAGCAGATGATCCCGATGATCATGACGTGATTAAGCGGCTGTATCAATTCGCGGACTCATATAAGAAGGAGCTTCGCCATAAGACATACAATGTAAACGATTCCTCGTGGGTGAGCTGGACCATGCGCGAGAGTGTTTACAGAAAGAAGAGGAACCAATGTCCCACCATGGCACGCGGCCTCTTTACGACGATGCGTAAAAATAAACATGTGATAGTTGCACGGGGATACGACAAGTTCTTTAACGTCAACGAAACCACAGCTACCCAGGTAAATAGTAGCCCTAAATACCAGCGACCATGCCCTTATGCTATTCCTAGTGGCATGAACTAGAGAAAGAGACAACAGGACCATATGAACTGACGGCAAAAGAAAACGGGTGTATTATTTTTATAGCGGCAGTCCATAAGGATGCTGTAGTCGTGACATCAAAGCATTCGATCCCGGATCCCAAAGACGATGTGACCGCACATGGTGGTGTAGGCTATCGCTGGTTGCTCAAGCACCTCAAATCAGCGGGAAAATCCGAGCAGGATCTTGCTCGATGGCTACTTGATAAGGACGTAACGTTGGTGGCAGAGGTACAGGTACCAACGCACCCGGGAGTAGGTACTGACGAAGGTATATAGCTTTGCGATGATGATTTTGAGGAACATGTTTTACCCTATTCCGAGAAGGATCGTGGACTCTACCTTCATGGTATCAATTACAACACTGCCGCTTTTCATACGCTTCCTATTGCCACGGTTCATCAAGTAGCCAAATCATTTGGCATGCGAACTGTTACATACACCACGCATTCGGATATAAAAGCCATCAAAAAAGTGACTGAAGAAATGCAGCGTGCAAAGCTTTATGAAAATCGTGAAGTGGAAGGAATAGTGGTTCGCTGCAAACGTGGTGGGGAGGATTTCTTTTTTAAAATCAAGAATGAACACTATCTTATTTATCGAGAATACCGCGAAGTTACCAAGGCATTGTTAAACGTATCATCCAGTGGAGTAGTCAGCATAAGAAAAGACAAGCATCCAAAGATCACGTATGAGAAGACGAGATACTATATCCAATGGCTGAGCCAGCGCGTCCGCGATCATCCTGAATGGTTCAAGGACTATGCGAAGAACAAGAACATCATAGAAGTCCGACAGAGATTTGAAAAGATATGGGAATCCGGGCATTTAAACTTTGGAGGAGATCCGGCTGAAAATGAATAAAGACATGACGGTCATGCATTACAGTATCTGAACCCTAGGTCTCGTCTGTGACTGAAAAGAAGGGAGGTCAGGATCGGGCTTAATGCCGTGTTTGCTTACTCTTACCTGACTTAGAGTTCCTAATAACTCCCGTCATGGCGACAGGTCCCGGTCCACTTAGCCTACATTGAAGAAAAGACATTAATTACAGAAAGCGAAAAACCATATACGTACTCTTTGTAGAGCTGCTGCGGAGGGTTCACGCACCTACGTAGCAAGTGAAATAAGTATAAGCAAAAGGATCCTGAGCAATACGTACCGATGGTAGGTGGCGCCGGGTACAAATGGTTTGCCAGCCGATAACTTGCTGGGATTGAATGGTGACAGAGTGCTCCTGTCGGCAGAGAGAAGATTGCTGGCGGATGCAAGGCCTATGGCCAGGGCTGCTTGTATGTCCCGATTTTGTGTCGTGTATCCAGCTTGATACGCGACGCAACCTGGATTCACGCATTGTGATGCGCCGTTCACCCTCATCATTTTCCACTCGCCGTTTTTCTTCCTTCGGGCCTTTGGTCTCTCGACTCGTTCAAAACAATAAACACAGAGCTGCGAACTTCTATGTTCGTTCGTCATAGATATTGGTACATGTCTGCGATGGCGTTTTCGGACCCATGCTCCACCTCGTTTGATGTGGCCTTTTAACCGGGAGCCAACTCCAGTACCCTGTGTTCCGATGGCCATGATAGGCATGACCTTTTGTACGCCACCTTTATCTCGGGTCACAGCTGTTTTGACAAGCCTTCTCTCCTCCGCAGCAACTTGGTCGTAAACACGATCGGTGAATAACTGCTGTGTGCGTTTCTCGTGGTGCGCACGGTTCGAATGATAGAACTGTCGTAATTCATTGCGACAGCTTCTCTTCACCTAATATCAAATAAGATCAGATTAAAAGTAGGACGAAAACAAAAGAAAAATACCGCTTGTGACGCGATAACCTGTTGAACTGTGATGGCGGCGGCAGACGAGGATTCTTGAAGCTTTTTTTCTATCTCATGAATCGCTGGTTGCCTCTTGAGTACAGAATGAGTATCGTATTGTCCGATTACTGTTGGTACTGTACCTTTTTCCTCCTTTCGCGTTTCTTGCGAAATTTCCGACAAAAAGTCTTCTCCTCAAGATAGCCTGCCTTGATTTTTATCGGCTTGGGTAGCTTCAGCATTTCTTCAGTGATAGATGGAGTGGGGTGCGTACCACCGAATTTTTGATTGTAAAAGTCCAAGTGCAGAGCAGCACGTTCCGTCGTAATTGGGACAGTCGTCGCCAAGACTCTCAAACCGTAATCTGTTCCACTAAAAGTGATAGCCTTCTTGGAAACTTGAGAGGTTTCTTGACATAGGTTTCCGATATCTAAATACTGTGTACTGGCCTCGCAGCCTGGACGATCCCAGCTTTCGGGTTTACACATCTTAATCCTTTCTTTTTCCTCGTCTTCTTCGTCTTGATCATCGTTTTCTTGCTTCTTCTTCTCTTTCTTTAGTGTTTCAAGCCGCTGTTTTTAAAACACCTTAGTAGAATGCTCACTGTTGCGTATGCTTTCTTTCAGTCACCTTCTGCAAAATGTACCGTTCTCTGCGCTCGTCTGCGAGCTCTAATCGTATCCTGCTTAAATCGTGCAGCATCTTTGTACACTCCAATCTAGATGCTTTTAAATCTTGGTAAGCCTCCGTCTGATGCTGTTTCTCTGCTGTTTCGGTTGTATGCGCTGCTTTTCGCTTCCGCTTGTCTCGTATTCTTCCCTGACTATTAGCCTTTCCTTTTTGGTAAACCTTGGTCCGAGATTCAACAACGTCTTCTATTTTCTTGAGATTTTTCTTGCGTTCCCTTTCAGCGGACTCCAACAGCTTTATCTTTCCCTTTGCGTCTTGCAGGGAAGCCGAGACTTTTGATATATCTGCATGCGATTCGTTCTCAAAGGAGGCAAGACTACCTTCTCGCCTGGATTTTTTTCTTGTCTCCTCGTAGTGAGATACCTCTATTTTCCGCCCTTTTTGAACATCTCCATCGATAACGGCTATTCCATGTGGTGTCACGGTGGTTCTCCAGCGAGGTTCTAACCCGCGATCGTGACATAGTTTCACAATTTTGTCTTTGTCAAAAAATGAACAAATAGTATCACACTTATTTGCTCGTGCTTGCGCCATGTTGTCAATTGTATTTCCGTCGGATTTGTATAGATCATATCGTGCTGATGTGGAACCAAATATCTCGTACATTGCCGCTGAATCTAGAGGAAGCGAATGCACGGAAGCGGGAGTGATCATGGGACAAATAGCCCCAGCAAACTTGGAGTATCCCACAGCGCAAAGAATTGCGTTTGATAGGGATACGAAACGAAGCCGCAAGGGAATTGCAGAGGTTGATCGTCCCTGGGGGATGTATGGCCGGAAAGCGTTAGCAAGCGTCAGCACAACATCTATTTCTCCCTTCACAAGTTCGTCATCGTCGTTCCACAGTTGTGTTACGTCGTTAGCTTTGACTTCCTCGTCTATATCTGCGGATAGTAATAGCTTCTTTGTGACAGCCTGGATCCTCGTTAGTCTTCTTCGGCTAGGCTCTTTCTTCACTTGTTCTGCCGCAGCTAGTTTCTCTCCTCCCTCTTCCTCTTCCTCCTCTTCCTCTTCCTTCTCAATCGCTTCTTCTATTGCCTCTTCGATCCCCTCATCCGTCATTCCGCGTACGTCAACAGTTTCAGACAGATCCTCAACTGTCTCCTCGAGCTGAATATTCTGTTCCGCGAGTAAGTATATCGATAATACTGTGTGCGATGTTACCTGTTTTTCTTCCTTTTTATCTTTCTTTTCGTCTTTCCTAGGTCTATACGTCTCTTTCAGACGCTCTTCCAGTCGTACGATTGCATCGCCGCATGACGCCTCGCGGCGTAACAGTATCGCTCTCCGATTGCCATTTTCTTCTTTGTTTAATTGTTTTTTCAGTCGTGCCAAGTCCTTGCGTTCGCGCTTTAACCTCCCTTTTGTCTTGCTTCTGAGCTGTTTCCTTTTTCCTTTAATGCTCTTTGATTTCTGTTCTTTCTTCTCCTCTTTCTCTTTCGCCTTTTTCTCTGATACTTTCCGGACTTTAGCCTCCCGTTCAGGCGTTAAGTTTATTTTCAAAAGGATCCGAAGCAAATGATTGATTGATTTGTGGTAAAGTGGGCCTTCCCACATGTTTTTCAGATTCGTAGCGTATTGCCTTAATTGCTGGTGCATGACAGTACTCAAGCCTGCCGGTGGTTTTGGTTGTTCTGTCAGTGCCTGGTGTTCAAGAGCCGACCAGACTTTCCGCTTTCCCGCTATATATGATTGTCGACCAAAATAGTTTGAGTGGATGAACTGCAAATGCGCCTCGCTGAAAAGGTTCATGAATTCGTCGTTGTTCTTCTTTGGTAACATCTTGAGATACGTCGTGGTGTTCTGAGGAAGCGGTAATATAGGAATGAGATTGGAAAATTTCGTGGCATCTTGGTCATGTACGTGTGCTTTGGGTATCACGGATGAGATATCGAAGCCTTCATGCTCCTGTCTCTGTCCCAAAGCTGCTGTCTTCGATACCGGGTCTAACAGCACAGAGCACCCAATATAGTGCAGCATCGTAGCATGTACTACCGCAGCAAGGTCGCTAATGTAATCAGTCGCATGCTCTGCGGTGGCGGAAACGGTTTCAAGAAAGTCATTTTTCATAGTTTCGTCCAAGTCTTGCCTAAGGATAGAAGATATGCGGACTGAGACGGTTCTGAATCTGTTGTCTTCATCCTCTGCTTCTTCTTCAGCTATATCCTCGGAACCTCGTTCTCTGGAGCTTCCAGCTGATACTCCAGCCCTTGTCGATTTACTCTCGTTGCTGTTCCTTGTTTTTATCACGGTGCTATCAAAGTTGTCAATAGCGTACTTTCTCCAAAGCCCTCCGATTGCTCCTCTATCAGCATATCTGGTGGAAAGAACACGACGAGTTGTCCCAGGAGGCACGTTTAGGCTATCATCCGCCTCTTCAAGGGACGATCGAGGCAATCGATCTGCTTTTTGTAGGCGCTCCCGTAATTCTTGCAGTTTTTTTTTTCAATCTTTTCTTCTCTTTTGCGAGCCGACTGTCTGCGTGTCTTGTTCGCAGATCTTTTCCTGGGCTTTTCTTCAATTTCTTTCGAGATCAAGTTTGTAAGATGTCGATCGAAGAAGCTATCTAACGCCAGCAGCGCTTCATTCAGGGACAGATCCACTTGAGCTTTCCTTTTTCTTTTTCCTCGCGTGCCACGCAATTGTGGCAGTGGGACAGTCATAACTAGAAAAAATCGCTAGATTTTGTTAGCATCGCCTCCAACAATAGTATTTAGCAGGTATTCACCTTTGATTTGTTTGTGTGTATTATTATTATACGAAAGAAAAAAAATTGATATGTGGAAAGTGAGGGGAAAAGGAAAGGGAGAAGTTGTTGTCAGTATTCAATGACCCAGATCGTGGGATTTTGTTGAAAGCTTTAACAGTCCCACGCATAATTGATCAACACTACCTATCCATAAAATGAAACGAAAGCAGGAATAAAGTATTCACCATTCATGGAACTAGATAAGCATCAAGACAAGTTCAACGCAAACAGGGAAACAAAAGCAAAGGACTCAAGTGCTCCAATCACAGATATATTTCCGGAATGAACGAAAACTGGTATATAATCTGATTATTAACATCAATCGAAGCAGATGTTATGAACATGGATAGATTACCTCAAACATTGATGCAAAGGTATATAAGCTGTTACGTGACTATTGCCACTTTTTCATTCAATTGCTTATTTTTTGTAGTAAGTAAGCAAGCATAAATGTCCAAATAGGAGTTTGGAACAAAGTGGAGTAGAAACGGGAATGTTCATTGATAAAGTTAGAAGAGCACTGAAAGGTCTTTCTGGATAGTAACAGTTACATCAGCTATATGCTTAATACATTACCTGGAAATTGGCGGTAGACTCAAGAAGAAGCAGTGCTATAATGAATTTTAGTGTAAAAGTTGCTAACATAAATGCCGTAAAGTCTATTTACAGGAATAGGGAAATCACGCTGTACAAGGACATGGAATAAAGTTTTACATACTATTTATGAGAAATGGGTACCTTCCAAATTGTTGGTTTACGCGTAAAATCGCAAGATATTTGACAGCGAGAATTTAAAAAGTTCCCGTAAGTGTTTCCTTCTCAACTTGAATTTCAGTGAGTCTCAAGTCTCAGTCTGGGCTTAGCCCAAAAAGATACCTTCACAGTACTTCCCACCATGTCATGTTCTCAATTCAAAGAAGAAGCGTTAGAGCAGTTGCGATTGGCATTAGCTGACGATGACTTTAAGTTCTCGAAACGTTTAAATAATACATTTCTTCAAGGAGTCGCACGCGATGCAGGCAAGAAAGCTGTCAGCTATGCATCATGTCCTTCGATCTAACTCCATGTGATCAGTTCTGCGCTCATGGCGACCCGCAGTTTCGACTTTAGAACCTATTATCATATCCTTTTCATTTTCATAACTGCTCACTACTCTTGACGTTAAATCATCCTTAACCAGAGAACAATACATAGCTAGAGAGAGTATTAAACCCAAACAACGACGCCGGCATTTGAGAAGCGTAGCAACGCAAGAATCCGTGAAAGATACAACAATGGAAGATGCGACGGATAAACAAGACATGATGAACGAGCTGCGACCATTATTCGAATCGCTTCGATTGCTGACGCAGGACGAACCTTCGCAATCTCAAGTCAGACGTAACATTTTACAAGCTTTCGTGATGCTGCCTTCAAACAAAGTAGGCGTTGTAGAAGAAAATGCAAAGGAAAGCTGATGCCAACGTTTTGTAGCTACATGTCGCGTGTGAGAGCATTGAATTTCAGACATGGTCGGTGCAGGCCGTGGATGAACTTTATGATATCATTCATATCTCTGAAATCCCTCATCCATGTGCCACCCTTCTAATACGGAAGGTCATGTATCCTCAAGTAAGTGAGTATAAGCACGTTAGAATTCGCGTGTACGACGTTTCTTTCTTAGATTGTCAATCTTACATCGTTATTACCACGAACCCGGATGAAGTATGTCTTAGCCCTGAGCGACGAGAAGGGAAAAGCTTTGCTTGACGGACTTGTAATTCCTCTCCTGGTTAATGCATCCCTCGGTACGTGAGAGTCTGTAGGAATAGCATGACTCATCTCATTACCAGGTAAACCACAAATGGATGTAGTAAACAAATTTATTCAAAATACGACACCATCTGTGCGGTCGATGCTCGTCAGGTAACAGAAAGGTTAAAAAAGAAGAAAACTGTTAGAGTTGACATCATTTCAATGCTACAGAGCGATCCTATCTGATTTTAATGCATATCAGGGAGAAATACAAAAACAGCTGCGGCCATGGGATGAGACTATCCTTCAAGTCCTGTGCTCTACACTAAGTGTACAACCGTTGATAACACTCGATGCTGTCGTATTACGCGAACTTATCCATTCGATCCATGCCACCGTTCTTGCACGGCCCAAGGACAAAGGCAGCATGCAGTTATTATTAATGCTTACGCAAAAATATTCTCAAGCGCTTGTTGAAAACGAATTTATTAATACCGTGGAAGAGGTCGCTAGCAAAAGCGAAATGTTTTTGAAGAAGTCTATTCTCAGTCAAGTTGCATCCATCAAAAATAAGATTCAAAGTCTGCAAGCCTGAGTCGTTAACGTACGCGAAGCAACAAGTTCATTTTGCATCGCGTATACCGTTCAACTGATATGGTCATGCTTTTCCGGCGACCACGATAAGATCGACTATGATACCCACCATACCATTGGGTACCACTCAATGCAAGGTAACCTTTTCTTCCGAAAATTCCTGAGCAGTGGATACGTGAATAAAGATGCATTTGTACCCATATATTCCAAATAAGCCACAGTCCAATTGCGTCATGGTTGATTTTTTTGAGCCCTGGTCGAATTTTTTTGCGCGACGTTGGCCCCGACAAGTTTGGCAAACAGTCCAGCCGAGAGTATACACTTCTTTGTCGTAATCTCTCCCCCTTCCCCTCCCCACTCTCGACAACCTAATGGCCTCCAGACTTCTTTCCAAAACCCTCAGTACTGCACGCACTGGATTGACGAAGCAGGTATAGCTTACCTTGACGCGCTCATGTCGACAGCTCACTGACAATACCTAGTTCGTCCTTCCCGCTGCTGCTTACTCGACACGCACTACCGTTCTTCCTAATGGTTTGACCATTGCAACCGAAGAAAACTCAAATGCTGGTGTTGCGACCGTTGGTGTTTGGATCGACGGTGGATCCCGTGCCGAGAAGATCAACGGTACTGCCAATTTGCTTGAACACATTTCCCTCAAAGTGAGTAAGAACGCGAAGCGAGGGAGAGAGAGAGTCATCATAATTCAATTTACTTATATGCGTTGAACGATTATGCAGGGTCGTGAATCCTCATTTAACAAGTTGGGTGGTGTCCTTCGTGCCAACACCGGACGTGAACAGAGCGCTTACGGTGCTAAGGTTTTGGGTTCCAACGTGCTGGAAGCTGTCGAAATTCTTGCTGATGTCGTCCAGTCGCCCGTCGATGCTTCAGCCTTGGAAAACGCTCGTGAATCCGCATTGCAACAACAGGCAGCCAGCGAAAAGCAATTGGAAAACGTCGTGTTTGATCATCTTCATGCTACTGCGTTCCAGGGCGAGACCTTGGGCCGTCCCGTCACCGGTATTCCCGAAACCTTGTCGTCCTTGACCGCCGATGATTTGAGCGCATTTAAGAAGGAGAACTATGTTGCGGACCGTATCGTTCTCGTTGGTGCTGGTGATGTCGAGCACGACGCCCTTGTCAAGTTGGCTGAACAAAAGTTCAGTCAACTCGAGGCTGGTGTCGAAGCTTCTGAACCCAAGGCCATCTTCACTGGTTCCGAAGTCCGTCTGCGTGACGATCTCCTTCCCCAGGCTCACATTGCCATGGCCGTCGAAGGTGCCCCCTACCTCTCGCAGGATTACTTCAACTTGGTTGTCATGCAGCACCTCATCGGTTCCTGGGATCGTACCTTGGGTGCTTCGGCCAACTTGAGCTCGAGATTGTCGACTGTTGTCCATCAAAATCACTTGGCTAACTCGTTCGCATCGTTCACCCAAGGTTACAAGGACACTGGTCTGTGGGGTCTCTACTTTGTGACTGAGAACCGCGAACAAATCGATGACTTTGTGCACTTCATGCAGAAGGAATGGAACCGTTTGTTCACTAGCGTGACTAGCGACGAAGTTGAGCGCGCTAAGCAGCAAGCTTTGGGTAGCATCTTGTTGAACTTGGACTCTACCTGCTCCGTCGCCCAGGATATTGGTAGCCAAGTGTTGGCCACTGGTAAGCGCTTGAGCGCTGAAGAGATCAAGGCCACCATCCGCAAGATCTCGGTCAAGGATGTCCGCAAGGCCGCTGACAAGTACATTGCTGATCAGGAAATTGCAGTGGCTGGTCTTGGCCCTGTCGAATGTTTGACAGATTACACCAGAGTGCGCGGTAACATGGCTTACAACAGGTAAGAGTTAGTTCCATATAAGATTTTCGTACTGACAATCAAATGTTTTTTTTTAGATTCTAAACGATACATCTTATAAACTACGCAAATAAAATGAAAACAATTTAAAAATAAATGACAAGAAGCATTCCATTTCGTTCTATATTAAGAAATCGATGAAGAGCTTAATGCATTTGCTTGGAGTGAAATCCCCGCATTCAAGCGGAGATCTACTTACAGCTTTTCGACTGTAACTTCAAGCAAGCAAAAATGGCCTTTTGCTTTCCGCTTTACACCATTTGATTAATACGGTTCAGGCGAAGTATGCGTTATCTAATCCAACCAAGGTCTACACGGTAGTTGGTGCGAAGGAAGGTATCCATTTATTTTTTTAAAGAGGTCATGTTTCTGGTGTTCATGTAAGCTTTGACACTGTTCTTCTTACCAAAAAGTGAGATAAAATTATGGAATGGTGCTGGAAGCATCAGACTGAAACATTGCTAGGAGGAACCTTGATAAAACGTGAACATATGTAAAATGTCGTGAGCCAATGACGGATGGTGACATAATGATAGACTAGACTGGGAAAGAAAATAAAGGAGCCCTCTGTCTTTCTCCTCTCTTGACTTCTGATTTGCTTCTCTTGGCCTCTCGCTATTTTATCACTTTGTTTCCTCTCTTGTTTTATCTTTGATCGCTTGTTCATGCAGATAGCTTCGATCCATCAATAATGGAACCCAGCCTAAATCAAGTGAGGCACCGATCCAGGGAGCAGAAGAAAGTGTCGACAAATAAACGAAGACCGAAAGCCGTGACGCAGCACGCATGAGGCGCGAAATGTCGATCAGCGCGTCCATATCACCCTGTCCGACGTGTATTCGTGATAACAGGCAGGACACAGCGTTCACACACAGTCGTTCCGGCCATCATCTATGTCCCTTCCAGCAAACAGGAAGAAGACAACAGCTACATCTGAAGTTGGCGCTACAAAGCAAATTGCGCGTAAAATGGGACCGGAGGCATTACTGAATATGGCCAGCAACGACTACAAGGAACAATTACTGAACAGAATATACGACAGTCGTGTGTTTCGTGCGAGAAACAATAATCAAATCCCATTTATTCATTACATCTTACGTCTATATAGAGCTACGGTAGATGTTCAGACATTTTGTAAATACGAAATGGTTTCCTGATTCGCAAGATACCGCTGTACGATAGTACAGACATTTCTAAAGGAAATACATTCGTTTTTATTTAGAAAAAGTCTCTTGAAAGAGATGACGCGTGGTGCGCGAATACACATCATTCACTCAACTTTTGGACGTTCTGGAAACACAGCCATCCTCCTACAACACGATCTTTCGCTGTCAAACAAACTTGCTTATTCACGTTGCGAAATCAAAGAGCTGGCAAAACGAAAACAGTATCTATTCAGTCAGTATACTGACAAATTTACTGCTATTTTCTTCTAATTCTTCTCAATCATTCGTCCTGATTATGCTTTCTTGATCACCATTACCACATCGCTTGAATTTGGATGGATGCAACTATGCATTTAATTTGCACTTCGTCTCGATTTGTAGTGAAAACACTGTAATTCAAAAGTCATATGTCATAATCGTGCAACAAGCTCTTTGACCATTATGTATTCATCTGTTTCAATATGCTAAACCATCTGATAATACCAAGTTGGCAAGAAACAAAAGAGTGGATAGGTTGTGCAAAAGGGAAAACATTTAGAGTTCTGGCCAATGACAATCGATCACCCCATGATGACCATGAATCCTAAATGCGATATTTTTTTCGCACGCTCTTGTCATCCATATAAATTACCACACATTTTCTCACACTTTAAATTTTTTTATTCTTCTTTACTTCACCCTTTACCCATGTTGTCTTTGTTGAAATCCACAACGTTGTTGAGGTAAAGAATTAAAGGTGAAAGGAAAACATGCATCCAACACTTTCGTCTCTCTTAGTGCTAAGGCTCCATGTCGTCGGGCTTTCTCTACTCATTTACCTGTGTTACAACAGGTGGCATCTGCGACAAGACCTGGGTCGGCACCCACCGTGAAGAACTATATCAACGGTGAAATGGTGGAATCACAAACCGATAAGTGGATTGAACTTCGCAATCCTGTAAGAAAAAAAAAAAGGGAAGCAAAACCAAGTGTCCTCACTCAACCCTTTTTCCTGTTTTTATAGGCAACTCAAGAATTGATCGGTTTGGTCCCAGAGACCACCCAAGCCGAGATGAATGAGGCTACCTCTGCCGCAGAGGCTGCTGCTAAGGAATGGCGCAAGACGACTGTCTTGGCTCGTCAGAAGGTCATGATGGATCTTCAGTACCTGATCCGTCAAAACCAAGATAAAATTGCAGAGAATATCGTACAGGAACAAGGAAAAACCTTTGTGGATGCTAAAGGTGACGTTTTCCGTGGTCTTCAAGTTGTTGAACAAGCTTGTGCCTTGACAACGCACTTGATGGGCGAAAAGTTAACCGTCGCCAAAGATATGGAAACATGTAAGTGGTGTTTATTGTTTACGACATATGTTCGTTAACAGCAAATTCTTCTTTTTTTTCCGTTTCTAGACATGTACCGTGAACCTTTGGTAAGAACTAAAATATTAACTTTATCGATGGGAATTGACATGACATAAAAAAAAAAGGGTGTTGTCGGTGGTATTTGTCCCTTCAATTTCCCCGCCATGATTCCGCTTTGGATGTTCCCCCTGGCTATTGCTGCAGGCAACTCGATTGTTATGAAACCTTCCGAACGTGACCCTGGTGCGATGATGATGTTGGCTGAACTGGCTGCTGAAGCTGGTGTGCCTAAGGGTGTACTAAACGTGATTCATGGTTCCGTTGACTCTGTGAACCATATCTGTGATGACCCACGTATCAAGGCTATTTCTTTCGTCGGTTCGGACCGTGCCGGTGAACACATCTATACACGTGGTAATGCCAATGGCAAGCGTGTCCAGGCAAATCTGGGAGCCAAGAACCACGCTGTGATTCTTCCTGATGCAAACAAGCAAGCTACGTTGAATGCCGTGGCTGGAGCTGCCTTTGGCGCTGCTGGCCAGCGTTGTATGGCATTGAGTACCTTGGTTATGGTTGGTGAATCCAAGGACTGGCTTCCTGAGTTGGCCGAGCGCGCCCGTCAACTCAAGGTCGGTTACGGTATGGATCCTGAGACCGATGTTGGTCCCTTGATTACCGTCCAATCCAAGGAACGTGTCGAACGATTAATCCAAAGCGGTGTCACTGAAGGCGCAAACCTCTTGTTGGATGGACGTGGTGTAGTCGTCAAGGGATACGAAAAGGGCAACTTTGTCGGTAAGTTTTATACAGAGTATACGTCTGAAATCTTGGACTACTGCTCACACACACAATTATTCTCAAGGTCCTACCATTTTGGCGGATGTCAAACCAAACATGGAATGTTACCGTGAGGAAATCTTTGGTCCCGTTTTGGTTTGTCTGACCGTCGACACTATCGATGAAGCCATTGAATTGATCAACAAGAACCCCTATGGCAACGGTACTGCTGTCTTCACCAACTCCGGCCCGAATGCCCGTAAATTCGAGCATGAAATTGATGTCGGTCAAGTTGGTATCAACGTCCCTATCCCCGTTCCAGTGCCACCCTTCTCCTTCGTAAGTTTTGGAAAATCCCCATTTCTAAAATGGCTTATTGACTTACAACTTATCCCGTAGACTGGTTCCCGAGGAAGTATTCTTGGTGACATGAACTTCTATGGCAGAAGTGGTCTCCTCTTCTACACGAAGCCCAAGACAGTCACTGCCTTGTGGAAGGAAAGTGATGCTGATCATACCCGCTCCGCTGTCTCGATGCCTACCATGCACTAAGGAAATAGATAGTAAAAAAAGAAAAGGAAAAAAATAGTTTTTAAGAAAAAGACGTTGATCGCATGAAATAATAAATAGTTATGCTTTTTCCAAGCCTTGAGATGTCTCTATATCCATCACCATCAGAGAACAGTCAACAGGCATTGAAGCAAATGGGAATCCACACACTACCGTTGTATTGACTCGCACCCCTTATTGTTGCTTTTTTTTTTAACTGACAGTTAGGCAATGAAATACTTGGCAGGGATCTCTTCAACGCACACGCCGCCATAGTTCGGGGATGTGCGTGTGTGTGGTACTGACCACAACTCTATCCATATAGATGGTTTTGTTTTTGCCCCTGTTACCTTGTGTTCTCCTTTGCTCCCCCAACATCCTCCCTCTTCAAATCCCCCAAAAAATTTCGAGGGGAATTACTTCGAATATAAACACGTTTTCGATGGCACAAGTTTAAACTGTATATCATCTTTGTGGCAATTTCTCTTTTTTTTCGATCTATAAAAACTAGCGTCTTTCCTTTTTTCCTTCCTTCTTATTTCCGTTTGCCTTTGCTTTTTTAAAACAAGGATGGAAGGCAACCACAACCACACGGCACCGATAAAGACTTCCAGCAGTCCTATACCCACGACGACGCTAGGACCCCTCACGATTGGCCTGGTGGTTGGGTTAGCACTTGTTACCTGCATGATTCTCCAATGTGGTCGAATTCGTCGCCAGGTCTTTGAACGACGGATGCTTCGTCGAACACAATCCAATAAAGATCACGAATGGTCTGCAGGCAGTTCATATGATACAATTGAATCCTATGCTACAAAGCCATCCCCAACCAGGCAACTCAGCACGGTGGCCGGAAACACACCCCATCCTGTTTTGCCTCAACGAGCAAAAATTGCAGACACGACACGAATTTCTTACGGCAGTTCTCAACACCACCCCATCAAGGCCAACTACTCTCCAGGCTAATGGCAACCCTAACCCCGGGGGAACAATACCGCCTACTTAACGAAAAAAGATAAAGAAGAGAGGGAAAAAGAAACAAGATATTATTCTGCATAGGGAAGAAGCACCAATTTTGTTTTCTTTTTTTACATGTATAGGAGCTAGTTCTCTTTATATACTTCTCTCTCTCTCTCCATTGTTACAATTTTAGCTTAGAATCCCCTAACAGTCATTTGTTTTAGCATAAACACGAATAACTCATGCTAAGGGGAAAGGAAGAAACTCAGAAATTATAACAAAATAGTTATCGTAAAAAAAAAAAAAAAAAGAAAAAGAAAAAAGAAAAAAGAAAAAAAAAAAGAGGTTATCTTCTCTGGATTGACATGGTTTCAATATGTACAAGACCTTTGCATGCGAAGCGTCTGGAATAAAAAAAAAAAAGAAATAACACACACACATACGGGAAAAAGGAAGGAGGATGGGGAGGATGAGGAGGGAAGGGAGGAGGAGGAGAGAGAGAGAGAGAGAGAGAGAGAGAGAGAGAGAGAGAGAGAGAGTTTAAGAAAAGGGTTTCACTCGTTAAATGTGGGATCGCTAAGAATCGATTCGGCTGGATGACCCACTTCGTTATCGCCGTCTGGTGAGAAGACTTGATCTCCTTGTAGATCCATATTATTGTATTCATCGTCCTCATCTTCATCTTCAAGTCGAATCGCATCATCGGATTTTTTGTTTTCATCGTCAAAATCATCTCCATCAAACTGAATCAAAGAACTACGCTCCAGATTATGTACCAACTCCTGGCGCTTGACGCCATCTGTAAGATAGTCCTGACCCGAATACATGGTTTCCAAACCAGGTGCTCCTCCCAAGTTAATAAGGTAGGCGTCCTCAAATGAAAGAGATGCATTTCGATTCAAAGAAAGTCGCATGGGCGAACCGCTGAGTGCTGCGCCAGCACTGGACGATAATCGTTTGAGACCTGACGGACTATTGGCAAGTGGCGTCTTCAACGTGGGAGAAGGCGTGAACGATGTTTGCATCGCCTTGGATAGATTTTCTAGCATCAACCCATTAGCAGCTTTCCTCTTTCCCGTCCTTTTTTTTTTTACAAACCTTCTAATTCTGCCAAAGCATCGTCTAAGTTTTCGTCTTCTTTGTTTGCTATTCGTGTCTTGGTTTTGCCAACTCTGTCAATACGGCTGGAATAAGGCTCCGGCATCTCCTTTCGGACTGTGACGACTTGACAGACAGGTATCATTCCGGATGCCAACTCCTGGCGGAGATTTTCTGAGGCGTAGTTCTGGAAACTGAACTGACAACTTGTCCACAATGCCGCATCTGTCGCGGAGTATGTTGCAATCTCCGCATTCGAAAGCCATGCTTTCGTGATGTTTCCTTTGTTAAAATGTTTGTCCTTTTTCTTCTTTGACTTCTTTGCAGGCGCGTCCTCCTGAACAGTCGTCTGTGGATTCAACGATACCTTGACCTCATCCCACTCCGATGTCCGTGCGACACGCCATTCCGCAACATCCTCTTCCTTGATGGAAAGTTCTAGTTTCTCCACATTTCTGCCGTTTTCCCGTTTCTTGACAATGCTCTTGGTGACCCAGCACCGATGCAACGTGAGTATACCCGAAGGATGGAAGGAATAGAGATCTTGGTATCCCATCTCATCATTTACAATCTTGGCCGCATCATCATCCATCGATGACTCTTCCTCGTCAAAACCAAATAAACGATTGTCACTGGTTTTATCATTCGCCGAGGTCCATGATGCCGCTCGATGCTGATGCGGCAGGAAGGAGGAGATCTGTGTACTAGCTACGGTCGATCCAAAGTTGGATAGAATCGAACCGAGGCTGGAAGCTTGATTCTTTAGCGACGCTAGTGAAGGAGGTTGTGTGGAAGGCATATTATTGGAAACCACTTGCCTCGTTGCTCCATTGCTCTGCGGCTTTCCGAGCATATCCCCATGGGTTACAAACGAAGGCGACCGCATAGTCGACAAGAACGCAGCCACAAGCTTTGCACGGTGTCGTTGCCGAGGAGACCGTGACGTGAGGGACGTCGACGTCGAAGGTGTCGGAACCTGGTAGGGTAAGGAGGTCATTGCCAGGGGTATACCATTCATGCTAAGCGGAAATAATTCATCGTGCTGATTTGCATCACTTGGCATAGGTCGACGCTGCTTGATACGCACAACAGACCCTAATGAAGTAACCTAACACCAACCCCTTGTTTTTTAATGATTTCGCTAGCTAAAATGTCTCGGTACTTTACTTGTAGAGGTTTCCGCAGCGAGGATGCCATAGGATCATACACAGGATTGTTGACCCGGCCATTGATATGACCGATGATCTCTGGCTTTCCTCCACAGGGATTAATGGCGTAGACATGAGTGGTTCCACGAGCGGTACTGATAGCACACCACATGGAATCGACCGAGAACTGGCAGTCCTCCACTTGTGCATCCGTATATCCTCGTGACAGACTGTAGGTGTGTGATACATTTCCAGGACCACCGCCATTAACAAGGATAGAAAAGATATGGAATGTATGTCCTTGTTTTGATACAGACATCAGCAATGTCCCAGCATCATTGAATGTAAGACAAGTGACAGGATGAGCATGAGGCCGAAAATGGGCAACAGTGGATGCCAATAAATTTCTGCTTGACGTCGGTAGTTTCAGGGTATCTCGTATCATGATCTACGGGGTAAATTGTGTCAACCAAACGGTATAAATCATGGCAAATTTTTTTTGTACCATGCCAGAAGGCGGTGCTTTTTTCTTTCCGGGGGTTGTTTTCTCGGATAAATCATGTCGGCCAGGTGAAGGCGCTATATTCACACGGCGCGTCGAGTTTGGGCTGCCAACCATTGCATCCGGAGAATTTGAGAAGTAATTGGACAAGGTTTGGTACCCATACTCACTTATCGTTTTTACCCCATTCACCATTTCCTTGGCAATATCCTTTGCAGCACCTTTCATATCCTTCTCCCCATTAAGCACACCGAGGCTGGCACCACTGATACCGCCCTGCATTGTCATGACACTGTCGGAATTTAAAACGGGGGCATTGGTTGCATAAGCCAAAAATCGCGAACCAAGAGCAAACGTAGGTCCATGAAGAGGATCGTGGAACACGTCCATCAAAGGTGCCGCATGCGGAGTTAAATCAAATGCAGAAAGAAGATGAAGTGACGAATGATTGCGACATTGACGTCCCTAAAACAGAAAGGTGTCATTTTATCAGTAAAACCTCTTTTCGTCCTTACCACAACAATGAAACGTTGATTGCTCTTCACATTCGTAATGATGGCATTTTCCTCGTCTTCTCCAAACTCGGTCACTTCATGAACAAGCTCTTGGGTTTCTAAAGAATAGAATAACAGTCTGCTCTTATCCTCCTCTTCTGTCTCCGACGCATTTTTAGCCGAGCTACTACTTTTTTCTTTTGGGTCAGTAGCTTGCTTGAGACAGGAAAAAAACCTACACAATGGCTAATAAAGGTCGTTTATCAGCATAGGAGTCGTCTCGTTCGTTTGTACGTGGGTGCGATAAGACATGAAGATAAGACACAGTGCCAAAAGTATCTTCATCCCGGACCGAACAGATTTCATGCACATTGTCGGGATCTGTTACATCCCATACTTGGAAGCCATCGGTATAACCAAGTAAAAGACATGATCGTCTGTAATGGATATCAGCTCATCTCCTTACATAACAATGTATATGATTGTTTTTTTTTTTACCTCATGACTTTGCCTTTGCCAGATGACCGCAATTCAATTTTTTGAAAGGAAGCAAAGGTTACTGGTTCATCCGCAGTCTCTTCTTCCACGGGTTGTTTGGAGGGAATGGGCTGCGGCTGTGGCTGCGGTTGAGATTGCTGCATGAGAAGGTCCGTCGGTAATGACTGAGGAAAACTCGATTTTCGTTTTGGTAGATTGGATACAACATAGGACGAAAGACGGACAATGCCCGACGAGATGGATTCCAATGATGTCGGATCCCTAGCACCAATATTTATCGATAAGCAGAAAGTTCGATGGGGAACGGATAAAGCTACCTAAGGAACTTTGGTTCCGCTCGGACACCTGGACACCCGGTGGGAATTTGATCATTCTCTACATTGTCCATCATGGGTAAAACGATGCCGTCTTTTCTTTTTGCTGTCTCTGTTTATGTATAGATAGACGTAAAGATTTCCTTTTTTTCTTGGGTACGTTGTCCCGTTGTGCGTAATAATAGTAAAAAAAGAAAAAGATAGGAAAAAATAATAGAAGACGAGGCTACAAAATTACGTCAAGTTATGAATGAATGTCAGTTAAGAAAATGAAACGATGAAAAGCCGGAGTATCTTAAACCTAGAGAAGATGTATAAGTCATTCTCATGTACATAACGTAAAAAGAGCTATTTACGTTTTCAGTCAAAGGGGTCAGGCGAGAACAAGAGGGGATCTGACTCACACCAAACTCAGACTGCATTGATATTCGAAGTGACGTGGCTAGTCACAAGATCGGGGACATCCCCCAATCAACTTCTTTTTATGCTTCCACCTCGATCGAATCCCCGTGGGGGTTTGGTTTCTTTTTCGCCTGAATGAGGAAATGAAAACGATCAAAGGTTTATTGTTATGTTACACAAAAATGAGTGCAGACGAATCATTTTTATAGCCTAATGCGCTACATGCAGAAAAAGACACGCAGGGCGCGGCAGAAAAGCACACAATTGACTTGAAGAAGTTTAACAAGCGAAGAGAGAGTTAAGAGGGACGAGAAACAGAAAAAAAAGAGGAAGGAGACAGAATCGTATGTTGTGTCGGCATAACAGGTACAATTCTTAATTGTAAGTGTCATTCTTCAACGATCTAGAAATTCGGAAAATTAATACAAACATATCGAATTTCTTAAACAACTTACCCCTCGATATCTGCTACAACCATCTCGGTAACCAATTCGTCATAAGTCACCTTACGTTTCCATCCCAATTTTTCATGTGCCTTGGTGGGATCACCTAACAACAGTTCCACTTCTGCTGGACGGAAGTATTTGGGATCAATACGGACACGGATCTTGCCAGACTCGGCATCCTTGCCGACTTCATTGACGCCTTCGCCTTCCCATACGATCTTACGTCCCGTGACTGCAAAGGACTTCTCGACAAAGCTTCGTACGGTGTGCGTTTCACCTGTAGCCAGCACAAAGTCCTCGGGTTGGTCCTGCTGCAGCATCAACCACATGCCCTCAACATAATCCCGGGCATGGCCCCAATCACGTTTGGCATCAATGTTGCCCAAATAAAGACACTCCTGACGGCCGAGATGGATGTCGGCCACTGCTCGGGAAATCTTGCGGGTGACAAAGGTACGGCCACGACGCGGCGACTCGTGGTTGAAGAGAATACCATTGCACGCAAACATGTTGTAAGACTCGCGATAATTCACCACAATCCAGTAACCATACAGTTTGGCAACACCATAAGGAGAACGAGGATAGAAAGGCGTCGTCTCCTTTTGAGGTGTTTCCACAACCTTACCGTAGAGTTCGGAGGTCGATGCCTGGTAGAACCGGACACGGTCTGTCAAACCACATGTACGGATGGCATCGAGCAAACGCAAAGTGCCAAGACCATCGACGTCACCAGTGTACTCAGACATATCAAAAGAGACCTTGACATGCGACTGCGCAGCAAGGTTGTAGATCTCGGTAGGTTGCACTTGCGAAACAATATGCACCAAACAGGTAGAATCAGTCAGATCTCCATGATGCAGGAAAAATTTGACACCTGGAGAGAATAATGAGCAATTTTTTCCTTTTTCTTTGTTTATATTAAATTACCCTGCTCGTGTTGATCCTTGTAGATATGTTCAATACGGCCTGTATTGAAGGAAGAAGAACGACGAATGATACCGTGAACTTCGTATCCCTTCTTCAGAAGGAACTCGGTCAAATAAGAACCATCTTGACCAGTGATACCTATGGAAACGCTATTGTCAGTTTCTAGTTGCCCTGAACATCAAGGATCAGAAGATGGAGTTCCGTGATAACGGTCATCTCCTTCTTCCATCCGTGATGGTGAGTGATTTCTTTACCCGTGATAAGAGCAACCTTGCGCGCTCTGTACTCCTCCAACGTCATGTTTGAAGATTGAACAATCTTGACGGGAGCAAAAATATTTTCAGACATGGCACAAAGAAAAAGGAACAATGAGATGGAAGAGATGCGGTATCCGTTTGTCCTGTCGGACCCTAACTGTATAAAAAAAGGTTTAACGGGGTGTGAAATAAAAAACGCGCTTTTAGCGCTCCGTACATGAGCGTACACTCTTTTCCAAAAATGAACATCAACTCTTTTTAGGAGGACGGACAGAAGCATTATTGAAGATCATGGCTGTCCTGAGCTTATGGATTATACTGTTGATGAATATGAGCACGCTCTTCATAAAGTTAGTTCTCATACTAACTATTTGTGCGCTTTGGCAAATGAGTTTGTTGCTACCCGTGTCAATGAGGTTACCCACACCTCTGTGTACGCTTACACTACATACATTGGCCAACCCAGCGTCATATCTTTCAAACTGATATTTGAAAGGATTTTGGCTGCATCAGTGCTGCAAGGCAGTTAGCATTACGGTGTGAGAAGGACATTTGCAGCATTTTTACGAAGCGCCAAACCTGAGCTCTCCCACAAACTCTTAATGAAGAGCATAAAGCACTTATTTTCGAGTGCACTGATGAAAATCTGTCAGTTTTTTCGAGAACCGGTGAAGCAGCGACTATTTCAGGTATCCTGTGGTCTCAAAGTATCCAAAACAACACTTCATCGATTGCGAAGAATAAATGCAATTCAACATTTAAAATCTGGTGATATCTTTGGATGATCCTTTACTAGTTATGGATAATTTTGATTAATTATGCGTTACATGTCCGCTGATATTTCAACAACGGACAGATAGGAATAGCATCCATCTTAGAGCCGTGCTCTAACGAAATAGCCAACTCAGTACCCTTTACCAGCACTCAACCTTATTATTCTAATCACTGTATAGCGTTGCCTGTCTAGCAGCTAATGAAATTCCTCTTTTCCCTTAGCCACGATGTTCTGGTCGATAGAGCAAATTGTGACAACTTGCTAAGTAAATCTATCTAGTGCAACTCGTCTCTATGGCCCCTTTTTTGGCCATTTGGTATGGTAGTTTGATGGTTATATCCTCAGGATATAGATGCTGGTATATCCCGTTTTGGTGCTCGGCAAACAGAAAAAAAAAAAAAATAACAAGATGTACAATGGTTCCAGAGGAGAGTCTGGCGAATCGGGTGGTTGGTTAGATACAATGTAGCACTTCCTTTTTCACGGACCATAATGGAAATCTTTGATCATATGCATATTGAGCAGAGGCTGAATTTCGCAAACAGACCTTGTGCAGTCACCTTGCGCTGGAAACCCTTTCAAACGTCAGGTTAAAGGAATTAATCTTACCTTGGTCAACGTACGTGATGTATGCACGCTCAGGGGGACATTTCTTTGATTGTTCATTTTCGACAAGAATATGTAGAAAAGAAAAAAAGAGGTCCAAAGTATTGATATCTTCTACAGGATGAAATTACCTCGCCTGTCTGTATGACAACTTTTTGTGAAGATGACGTTTGGATATGGCATCGCAAGCAAAGATTCTTGCATCTCTTTTTGCCGACCACTTCTTAATTAGCTTGTAGCATGCCGACAAAAAGAAAAAAAATCCGCAATTTATTCTCTTATTGCTTACATGCCACGTGTATACTTCTTTACTTGTTCTGATCTTGTTACTATGCTATCATCACTGAGTAATTTACCTTAAAAGTAAGTAATGCGAGACAGAGAATAGGCACGAGCTTTATAATTTACAATTGTGTTGAAGGAAACTATTTACGTAGATTATTAACCTCTTGACAAAAAAGGCTAAGGACATAAAAAAAAAGCGGGGGAACAAGACAAGGGATAGATGAGAGAAGATCTTTTTTATGCTTTTCGAGTCGAGCACAGGTCAGCAAAGAAGTGACCGGATGCTCATTTCCATTTTTCGATTAGATTCGGTCTTACCCGCTGCTCGATCATTTCCTGCCACTGTATCGCCCGCAGGCCAGATGTCTGTCCTGCCATTCGACCCTCGCGAATGGACCTGCACTGCCGACGCCGCTGCATTAAGCGTACTACTTGATGTTTGTAAAAAATACTGTTGCGTTGGATGCGTGACAGTAGGAGCCCCGCGAGGCGTTCCTGTCGCGTTTGATGTCCCAGACGAGGGGGCAAACCGATAAGCAAGTGTCGAATAAGGATTACTTGATTCTTGCCTGCTCATTCCGCTGGAAACATTGTTCAGAATTGGATGGGCTGTCGCCGTCGCTGCAGACTGATATGCCTGCTCTGATCCACGTCGACCAGCCTGGTTCGTCGTCGGTGCAATATTGACCTTGGGTGTTTCGGGTGTCTTGGCAAAGGAAACTGTGTTGAGATGTGAGTTCACCGTAAAATGAGCCGGTAATGAATACTGCCGAAGATCGTGGGGAGCTGTGACATGACCAGGACCTATAGAGCCCCAGGTATTTCTTGGAGGCACTGTAGTAGGCCTTGAAGTGTTTGAAACAGAAGATGGAGGTTGCGCCGATTTACCCAATGATAACACTTTACGAGTACCTGGGCTGAATCGAGATCTAGGCCAAGAAGAGGGAGCTGTATCGAGCAATGATTTTGCAGAACCATCGCTTCGATGTTTCTTAAACTCGGCCACGAGGTAAAGTTTGGAAAGGCTCGCTGTGACACAAAGATCTGCACCAAACCCGGCACCCATGTAGATGGCCATCTCAAACAGTTCCGTCTCATCTGAGCGCTTCTTTATGTGTAATGTGTCTGAAAATCTACTGGACCCATTGGCCATGGTGGCCAATTGTGCGGGATCTGTTTGGTGGAATAACTCAGATGACGTCCGTTCTGTAGGTGGTGGTTGATTAGGGCTGTAGGATGGATCACTTCGTCGGGCAATATCCAACACATTGTCCAGCAACAGTCGGTGTAGCCTCGATAATCGAGCAGAATCCTTCGGTGAAATAAAGTCATATAACGATCGATGGGCTAGTTCCTGTGGATAATAGCCCCACAGATCGGTCACTTCGTCCGAAATACGTGCGCAACATAACTCCATCGATAGGAAAAGGGTAATAATCCTCTGATCTCGTTCTTCTTCTTTTGGACTACATTGTACAGATGGCGATGACATCGAAGAACAAGAGGATGGCTGTGCAGGTTCCATCACGATATTCCTCTGCTCAGACGGTGGAGCATAAGTAGATAACGCTAAGGATGATGGGTTATATGCAGGATACGGCCGTATAGGTTGAGTTGCAGGTTGCAAAGGTGGAGGAGGTCGTGTGATCTGAGGCCCCGTCGACAAACGTACAGGTGCTAACAGACGTGCAGATGATGTTGATGTTGATGTTGATGTTGATATTGTTGCTGCTGCTGATCTAGGCTCAACCAATTTTTCCGGTTCTCGAAAGGATTCAATGGGTTCGTGAATGAACGATATACTCTGTTGAAAACTCTGTCTTGTAGTACTAAATGCGGGCGCTTGGATCGTTCCACAGATCACCTCGTATTTGCTTTCTGCATTTGGGTCGGTTCCGCAGGTTCGTTTATCACGAAGTTTGGGTCTGCCTCTTTTCTTGTGCTTGATATCTTGGCATGTGTCCGTCTTATTCATGCTGACACAACGTTTGCAGGGACGGGAGACTACGATATTCTGATAAATTCAAGCTTTTCGTTTGTCACTATGGCAAAATTACCATCGCATGCCAAATGCGCCTTTTTACAGTTGATGCCTAATAGGTGAAACCATTTACAACAGCGACTTATAGGCCTTTACTGACATACATGCACTGGGGACATGAGATTTGTATCCACGTTTCGCGGGTGTATTGATTAACAGCACGTCTGGTTTAGTTGTAGGTGATTTCGTTGTGGTAGCAGTTGCCGTTGTCGTTGGAGTAATAACTGCGTCAGGCTGTATGGAAATGGGGGAAGCAGGTGACGAAACATCCAAAAAAGCTGGCGAAGAAGGAAACATGGCTGCAGTGATGTCAACAGCTGCTGCCATATCGAGCGCTTCCTCTGTGGAATGCAGTTGAATATCAGATGGTACAGATAGAACAAGATTGGAAGACGGAAGATCCGAATCCGTTGTAAATGCTGTCCGAGGAATAGGTGATCCTTGAACGACCTGCATAAGCCTCTGAAATTCTCACAAACCCAATAGAGGAAAAAAGGACTAAAAATGCGGGGAACCCCACCATCATCCCAGCTGTGTTTGCTTTTTTTTTTGCCAGTTACAATGACGGGATTTAACAACCCGCGCAAAAACAACATACAGATAAATGCACCATAACACTACTACTACTGGAGTTACCCTTATCTGTCTTACCTAGACCTACTTCCATAGCTGCATGGTTTCTGACCTATGCAACTTTTTTCCATATTTATTGTTCTTTGGGAAAACCCCGGTGCTCACCATCGTGATGAACTAATCCGATGTCACTTGCCGGATATTCTTACTTGACATTCCGATCCCATTCTATTCTGCCATCATTAAGCTATCGTGACCACAACCAGAATAGTACATGCTACTTGAGGGCCATTTCGTGTTGACCACTAATGAAAGCATTACTTTGTTGCATCCCAAGTAGACCTGAGTAGAATGGCCTTGCGCCAGCATATCAAAGAAACTGTGGATTATTGAATAACTACTTTGATCGCTGTACGTATAGATTCATTATCTTATCTGCACGATGGCTGTCTCGAATAATAGCGGCTGCAAATACTCCCAATTCTATTAAGAAGGAGGGAAAAGAACGAGATGTTTTCGCGCAAATTTGTTTAATATTCTTTCGTATGTCGTGTACCCCGGGCTTGCCAGATGTTGCATCACTTGAAGAGTTTCTGCGACTGGCAATCTTCAACATAACGTCCATTGATTCAGATGCGGTGCTGATTTATGTCGCTACGCGAGCATTAGCTTCGGCGTAAGGAACGCATCAGCGTAACGGAAAGCCATCTCTTTTCATATGTCCAAATAAATTCCACTATGCCGAGAGTCAACTTCACTTAAGCCAACTACGGTCTTATTGTCAATTCGCATACAAGCGATGTTTTCTTGGCGTAGACTTGAGCCATCCACTAGTACAATGCTGACTACTATCGACTGCGCTCACCCCTTCCAAGTTCCTATAAATCACAGAGATCACTCATGCATTGAGGTCAAAATTTTTTGCTGGAAGCGGCATGCTCTTGGATCAGCTATGATAACTTTAGCACTGAATCGGACTCGATAACCTGAACGGTAGATTACTTCCCATACGTTGTGTTCTGGACTACAATCTCTTTCTTTGTTTTGTTTAGTTTGATTTCGGCGCTTTCTCCGTCTTTGTTGCCGCAAAGGATAGCGTCACCTATTTATTTACCTCCACTTGTGGATCAGGCCCCCAAAAAGAAGCAGCCTCTCCCTATTTACCTTGCCTTTATAATATGCTCATATTCGGCATGCATAAAGTACGTCCAAACCGGCGAGTAGCGAAACATTGATTGTAGAACTGATAAAGCCTTTTCTGGGCTGCGATGGTACATTTCTTCGATACCGTTTCTAAGCGTTTCGTCATTCAGAAATAGAAGCTGAATGCTGATAGACAAGCTAGCAGAATCACAATGGATTGTACAGGTGCTAATCAATGATAGGACGTCTTAGTCCTGTTAGCCTGCTTGTGGTATATGCGTCGTCCAATGAATATTACTCATTTCAACCTGACAAGTGAAGGATTACTTGGATGACTAAAAGTGAGCAATCACTGCAATTTAACCATGAACGTAGATAAAGTGCATGCGATGGGGATTTTATCACCATTAACCAGGAAAACTGCGACTGATCATGTTCACGTTAAGAAATTGTAACCGCGGTGTTCATCTCTATTAGGTGCTGGATGTGAAGATGACAAGACTGTAATGGTCGCGCCACGTATGGCTCTGATGAATTTTGCTGCAAACGCCAAGAGCAATGATTTGACATAATATTTTCATACCCTCCTGAATTATTGATAAATCAGCGAGTGCTTTCTAGTTTTCTTGCCACAAAGATGTTGGATTCCTCCTCGTCGATAAGTTTGCGTCGATTCGGTATCAAAAAGAACTTTAATAACGCCGCTAGTTGCTCAAGACCAACAACTGCTCTTAGTTGGTTGGTCTTAGTGCTCTAGATTACGTTTGTACACCTTGACGAATACTATGTATACGATGAAACCCATGTCTGCTCTGAAAGAAGGAAAAACATGGTGAAAACTACTGAACAAATGGATTGTGATGTCAAACTATACAATTCTCGGACGATTTCTGTGGTACTGGAGACAAAGCCCCATGTACAATCAAAAGGCGGACTCACATTGAATCCGTCACGGTGGGCTGTTATCATCCATGTCACCCTCGCCAACAAAATCATAGCAACTATCAAAAATCTGTTCACTGTCTTGCTCCGATAGTCTGATCAATGTCAAGAAAGCATTGAAGAAATCGTTATCGTGGCGCTTAGTTACAAGAGGTATAGTAGTAGGATATTCAGGGCTGAGCGCCGAGAGAATCTTGGTCCATCGAATACGATGTTTCTTGAAGCACTTACATCCTGATTTATCGTGCATGGCTATTCACAAGACTATCAAAACTAGGCTTACAACAACGAAGTTCCTATAGTCTTTTAACCTATAAAGAAATGCTTAAAGTTGTTGCCGCGTTTCCCAAATGCATGCGTTGCTTTTCCAAAAACGTCTTGCTGCAAATGATTTCTCATGGCGTTTTACGCCAACGGTGAAGTGTCATCTGGCATTGCCACTTGGGAGGTGGCATAGTCATCTATTCGTTCTTCATGTAGTCGATTTCAAGTTTACTTAATTTTGTAACATTCACTTGCTTTATCAATCGTAAAAGGCGGGCGTACGACGAAGCAACGCCGTATATAAAACGCACGAAACAGGTGCAATATCAGCTTAGCATCACCGTATTTGCAAGGCGCAGTTTAGAGAATGAGTGCCTACACCCCTCCGTCTATTCAACAAACTAGTCAACAATCTAGTCAACAATCCAATCAAGCCCTTGTAACACTTTAAAACAGAAGCATACAGTTACTGTACAGGTTTCTATATGTGTCAATTCCTTTTTTCAGTATAGACTCATTTTGTGTCACGCACAGTTTTTACAACAGCACCCCACAAACTTAAATTTGGAATTTTCAGAACAAGAACGCGCCATGGTCTATAATGCGAGAGAAGGAGGCGTATCATAGAGCAACCGCAAACCCGTCATGGCGTCCTCGGCATCATAAAGACTACCCAGTGAATAGGCAACCGATATTCTTGTAATTTTGAGATAAAGGACTGTGACAGGTAGTCAAACAGTTATTGGGGTTGCTGAGTTCAGTGTTTTTGACGCTCTGCATCTACTTTGCGTCCCGTTTACCCTAACGCGGTCTATGTGGTATAACTCTTCTTGCATAGACGTACAAGGCACAGAGAATTTGGAAACGAAACTTCATTAAAAGGATGTCATACTTAGATCCTCAAACCTGAGTGCAACTATCTATAGATCTTGCCTAGCGGAGCGTACGATCAAGACTCGGGGCTTTCACTAGCGGCATATCGCTTATAAGACCATGATCCTGAGGTCACCTGCTGGGAACCGTACTGACGGAGTAATTCTGAGTATATAATTTATTATATCCCGTAGGAGAAAGCTATCTAGACGTGACAGATTTACTTCATGATGCTTACCCAACTTCTGTTCGTCTCTACGTAGTGGAAACAGTAACACGGCAGCTTCATTTTTGGAACGTGTGAGAAAAGCGTATCACAGTCTAAGCGTAGTGGTTCCCACAGACAAACAGCTACAGTGCTAGTGTTATTGGGAGTAACCTATCGTTGTCAAGATGACATGCTATGGCAGCATATAAGGCTGTTACACTTTTTTTTTCCCTGAAAGATGGGTAAAGAATGAGTAAGCATGCGTTACGTGGTACTGTGGGGTGCCTGCTGAACTTTCTTTTCTAGAGAGGACTATCCACAATCGTAGTAGTAGCCACATCACCATTCATGGGAGACAGTTCATACTTGGAAAACAAATGCTTACACAAGATCTGTACCACTGTCACAAAGGCACTTCAAACCTAAACCGAGATGCCGAGCTACCATAATACTTTGTGGAAGAAGAAAGTTTGATAGCCGACGTTGACTCAGGAGTCATTCTAGTGGAACCCCCCGGCAAAAAAAAAAAAAAAAAAAAAAAAAAAAAAAAAAAAAAAAAGTAAAAATAAATAGGTTTCGATCAAATCAACTGTATTCCTATGATAGCAATGCGTAGCCACCCGAAAAAAGGCGAGCATCAAATTCAGGTTCAATAAGATAGACTGTATACTTGATACCACATTCCTCCAAATGAAAAGACTACTGAGCAACAGGAAGATTGAAACCTGACTATGACAGATTTCGGTGCTCTGTCTCGAAATGAAAGATAAAAGTTTGGATGTTTCTTCAACCAGAACAAGTAAATGATTTGCCATTCAAGATATCGAGAGCACGTGCAATGTCATTTCCCTGCCAGTACTGTACATCTTATACAAGAGGAGACATTTTCCTTTTTCTTTTTCAGCCTGCTGATGTAACGCATTCTAAGCCATGTTCATGTGTTCCCCCAGAAAGTGTCTGACTGGTATCTAAAACAAAAAGTACTCCCGCCCAAACGTCTTGTCAAACTTCGCTATTCGTCGGCAAAATGAAATAAATTAAGGTTGGCTTAAAATATATATAAAAAAAATGCTGTGTTCATTTTTCAACAACAGCGACATTCTTTTTTGGAAACACTGTATGGAATTGTAATAATTCAAATGGGGGAAAACAAGGGGGGGGGGGGGGGGGGGGGGGGGGGGGGGGGAGAGGAGATTTGCGTTTGAATTATTTTCACGGGAACATTTGGTATCAAATGAGGAAGTGGCTATGTAACATATGGATATTTAAAAGAAGTGCTCACTTGGTGATGAGGAATAATCCACACTCGTTGGTCGACTGTCCTGCCCTGCTGTACTTGCTGTAGCAAATGATCCACTACCAGTACTGAACCGCATCATAGAACTTGAGTTGCTTAGTGCGGAATTGGTACTGGCGCTCACAGGTCCGCCGCTACCTCGTGTTCCTGCTGAGATACTGCTCTTTTGTCGTGGAGGTTCTCGCAGCATACTGAGATCATCAATGGTGTTTTGACTAACCCAACTTCTCATCAAAATATATTGAGTTGCCATTTGTTGTTGTTCTTCCAAATTTTCATCTTCATCTTCATCCCCACTGTTTCCATTTTGGTTTGTATTGTCCGCGCCAAAACCAAACCATCCACCTCCGCTAATGCGACTGATCCCCGATGCACCTCGATGCAGTGCATTTGAAAGTGCAGGTCGGAAATGATGTTTCTGAGATGCTTTAAGGTATGCGCTGGGTAGGGCGGGGTCATACTTCGGACCCTTTTGAAATTTCGTAATCATATCAAGCAATTCACGTATCCGCGGCTCGTTCTCGGGCTGCTGCCCAGCAGACGACGATGATTTGTACGCAGCCAACAAATAAGTGATATCGTGGATAATTGTACCCAAGAAAGGGACTGTTGGTCTGTTGTAATGCTCCGCTCGAAGTAGCATGACGCTTTTGCCATTGACAACAGAAGTGTTTACCATGCCCATATGTTCCCTGTAACGTCCATAATTATCCGTTTCTGACATGAGTTCATTGAGACTGTCCAGTTTGGTTAAACTCTTCTTAGGAATATAAGCCCACGTTCGTCGCAGTCGCTGAACAGGAGGAGTGCCCAGTGCCGAGATGATGGCTTTCAATGTCTGGTAATTGTTGAGATCGAAACACCTCGAGGCAACCTTAATCCAGTAATGGACATGCTGAGCTCTAGCAGATGCCTCCTGAGGTAACAGGATAGAATGTTCAATGAAACGTGTAACGTAGTTGAAAAAATCCGTCGAGGCAACGATACGTGGATGTGGATGTTTCGCTGAATGTTCCAGTAACGAGTGAGGAGGAATGGCGTTGAATATCGATGCTTCAATCAATGTGATCTGATAGGCAATCAAATGTGCTTGGAACTGCATCACTGTCGGCACTGTAGCGGCACTCATGTACAACGTTCGAACTCGGTTCAACGTTTTCTTGACATCCGCTACCGCTTTGGTGTTTCGTAAGATGGCCTGATTCAATCCGTCTTCTGTCATTGCATCCAAACTCACTCGCTCGCCGCCTTTGGCTGCTGATAGCTGTTGCTTTCGCCTGCGATAATCTTTTAGCGCTGCTTCGATTGCATCCGACTTTTCCTGTAATAATCTGTGCGTCGTCAGTAAAGGCGGTACAGGGATGAGTGGTGGATGGTCATTTGTTTGTACAGTGGCTGTAGGTGGACTTAGGCTATCACCAGCGTTCGTCTGTGCGGGTGCTAGATAATTCGGATCGAGCTGTACATCGGCAACAATACGTATGGCGATATCTGTATCATCCTCCTCCTTTGATATGCTAGTAAGTGGACGTTGCGCGTAAATAGGTCGGCTGTCAGTGGGAGGGGGGAGACTGTGAGGGCGGTCGGTTGGGATGGGTGGTGCACGTGGTCTGGCGGGTGGTGGCTGATGCGGGTGAAAGTCGGGTGGATTGTCTGTGTGTGTAGTAGTGTGCCGTGTGAACGTTTGCCATTGCCGGATAAAAGGAAAAACTTACCCTGCAATACACGCCCTTCTTGCGGTGTCAGTTTGGATAAGGCTGCTCGTGAGGGTTTCGGTGGTAGGTGTGGCTTCTGGATTCGGGATGGTTTCGGAGGGAGTGGTGGTGGTGATGCCTTGTTGGAATCGCCTGTGCGATGTTGAAGGACCCGCGAAGCAGGAGAATGCTTCTCAATAATTGTCTCAATGTGTGCCAAGCAAGTTCTGGTGGTTGATAACAACGTCGAGTATTGCTTCGGCTTGGAAAAGATAGCTAACTGCAAAGTGAGCTGAATGGTTTTCCCATGCGTCATTTAGAAACGTACAAGACTGTACAAATTTGATGTCGTAAAGTGACTCAAGGGAACGTTGGGCAGTCTGTAAATAGGTCATGTAGGCTTCCTAAGGTCGAAAATAAGAAATATGGGGGGCGACAAAGAAAGAGCCTTGAGTTTACCTCCACTCGACCATTGTGTTCCAATTCCGCCGCCTTCGTGAGGGAAGATTGCACTTCATCCATGATGACGGTGGATGGTGGAAATAGATAGTTTGCGGAAGAAAGGGAAAAACAGGTTACCGCGGGAGATTAAAAACTAAATGGCGGTAAAGAAAACGGGGAAAGATACGCCGTGATCAGAAAACAATGAAACAAAAAGCCTTGGCGGATTTTGTAGGGTGACTTCCCTTATCTTTTTAAGGTCACAGCAAGCCCTATCGGTCTCTTTCTCTCCAGAATAGAGAAGAAGCAATCAATGAACGAGTCAGGATGGGACCGTGCACGATCGATTCTGACTTAGACAGGCATAAGAGTTGATCAAGGGGATACAATGGCATTGCAGGATAACGTATTTTCGTTCCTGGATTTACTTTATCCGTGTTAATCGAAACATATCTGTTACAACCCTGTTATGGAACTAACCTCAATGGCTTTAAATCGTCTTTCAAACGTCGTTTCCCGTAAACAAGTACATACACTTCAGCCATTAAAATTCTCCGCCGAGAGTTGCCAAGGGCTTGCTTGTTGTTGCCCTCTGTACACTTGTTAATCAACAGGTTACACCAACTGCGAAAAGTACTCGGTAACATGCCAGCTTCTGCTTTAATATAGAAGGAAGGATACACAGAGCTTTCTGAACTGCCCGATTAACAAATTCCCCGAAATACCTTCTCACCATCGGAAGATTCCATTTTTTCTTTTTCTCTTCCGTTCTAAATTATCTATTTATTTTATTTATGAAAACAAGAAAGTAACTTTAATTTGATTGAAGATATGAGAGATGTCTTGTCAGTCTGGTTCGATGAATGTAAGGGAGTAGAAATTTGTGTTGGGTCAGATAATGATCGTCTAGGCATATGCTTAATGAAGTCATCGTCCGTAGAAGAGGAGTCCACGGCGTCGCTTGTAGACAGCCGCCGAAGAGTGGATATATGATCTTGCACCAAAAGAACAGGTGTCTTTATATGCCTTAAGGCAGTCTTAAAGATACCTGCACCCGAAAAGACATGTGCAAACGGAAATTGTCTTGCATGGCTGCTAGCAATCACTAAGGATGGCTGATACAGATCAATCTATGCGTATCTTGTCCGTTAGTCGCTAACGAAAATGAACATCGCCCATGACAGACCATGTTTTGGAGAGCTGTCTCAGGTTTCGCAAATACAAGTTCGATAATAATACTAATCTAGGATAGTGGTAAGGTGAGTGGCTAAACGTAAAGAAAGGAAAAGATCAAGTATATATTTTTTCTTACCTTGTCACCCGTACGATGAATACTGACTACGTGCTCCATGATCTCGTTCGCCTTTTGACGACGTGATATCCTTGCATAAGTACCTGAGATCAAAAGCAAAAAATTAGTTTATTTTTATGGAATAAAACACTTTGCTGTTATTTACGATTGCTATCCATGCATGCGCATACTAATACGAGTTCGTCACCGTCATCCATTAAACTCTGTAAGATAGACCGTCATTGAAAGAATTCCTCCTTTTTTTTAAAAAAAATTTTTTTTACGTGGATAACAAATTGAATGGCATCTAATGTGCCTTCATTAAGATCGACAGCAACCAAGAATGTTCGTGTGTTACTGCGTCTTTTAAATCCCTGACTCTTATGTTTTAGGGTAAATGACTGAGCAGCCGGAGGTAAATTAGCGATATTATCAAAGGAGACACGGCGATGGTAGGTGTTATGGTCCGAGTAAAGAGAAAGACGATTGGTACGAGATCCGGTGGATAAGATAGAAGATCGTCTTGGTCGATGATTAGGTGATGCTGTAGGTAGGTTGTTGTTCTCGCTGTCATCATGCCGACCATCAACTGGATCTTTAAAAGCCAGATGGGAACGTTTGCATGAATTTGGAGTGTTGGTATGTGACGATGGATGACTCGGTGCTTCCATTTAATAAACAAAAGAACTGCACAATAGATAAAGGGGGGAAAATGAAGTGACTAAGGAAAAAAAAAAAAAGAAAAAGAGAAGAGTAAGGGTGGTGGAATGAAATAATGATAACGATAACAAAAAAAAAAAAAAAAAAATTTGATCCAACTCAGCACAGATGTGGTTTCAGTTGTTTTACATCTCAACCCCCAAGTGTACATAATTTTATTTTTGGGACATGGAAGACCTTTCATTTTGACATCTCTAACAAATGATCAGATGCTTCTGCTGTTTTATGTATATAGTTTGGGAAGATATGTACAAGCATTAATGTAAAGAGGTCCAATGGCTATTTAGTTGTCCAGGAGGTGGTTGCAGCTTAGCGACATGGGCATGTTCGATATGATACTTTAGTCCATTTAAGTTTTTGTATCGTTTACGGCATGGTCCAATCGTACATCGATAAGGCTTCTGTGCATCTAATTCATTTCCGAGATTTTGTGTGCAATTTCCATGTTCGCGGTGATATTTCAAACCATTGGGATTCTTGTAAGCCTTATCACATCCTTCGACTGTGCACTTGTAAGGTTTATTCTCCGCGTCTGGGTTTGATGCAGTTGAGAATACAGCAAACAAATGTGTCAGGATCTTACCATTGTTATAAAGTGCTTCTGTTCGGAATAGCATAAGATCATCTGCTGAAAAATTGGGCGTTGTCTGGGCACTAGTGGTACCAATTGGGGTGGTGTCTGTATCTGTTGTGGCGGTGGCGGCACCTAGTGTGTGGGAAATATCTGCAGGATGGACATGTAAGTCTGGCTCAATTGGCAACGGCGAAGACGGCGGTGGGGGTGGTGGGGGTGTACTTGCTGCTTCTTGAAGATTTGAGACAGCTGTTAACACTACTTTATGGTGGTCCTCATCCTCCGCCTGATGGTGATGTTCCTCGTAATGTTGCAACAGCTCGTGTAGGTCATGAAGTTTCTGATCACAACAAACTAAATCTCTACAAAATGCTGATTCAAGTTCTCGTTGATGTACAAAGCTGTCCCGGTGCTGGAATATCGCTGCCGATACGGAAGCCGAAGTGGGAGAAGAAGAAGATACTGCGGCCGTCGAAGTAGGACTGCATCAAATGAAAGATTGTTGGTTACCATACACAAATTTTTTCCTTTTTTCTCAACTGTTATACTAACAATACAATGTTGCTTCCTGGGATGTTGATCCGATTGGTTGGAGACGACATCTTTATTTTAAATGTAATACAAAGATCGTGAAGAGAAGGTAGACACCTGTCGCAGCCAATCGACGATTAAAAGACCGGTCACACTGCGATGAGACATTCGATACTGTTTTGGTCTGAAACTTTGGTGCAAGAGAGGTTGGCTTTGGGAGAAGGCCTTTTTTTTTCATGTGGTTACGCTTTCGGTAAATAACATGACAATTTTAAGACATAAGCTTCTCGCATATCGTACAGTGCTTAATCGAATTCCCTATTCTAATTGGTAAACTACCGAACAGGGATGCAGTATACACATTTTAAGCAAAAGTTCCACTCGGGAGAAACCCAGTAATAGGTAACGATATCCATTCCTTTTGGAATCAATTGCAACTACCGTAACTGGTTCAACAAACAAAGACGTGGCTGTTGAAATACCGTCATGATTCACAAGCTCATGCTGATCCTAATGAAGGTTTTGCTCGAAAACTATCAACTCCGATACTGGTTATTGATCTGCATCACGCAACCATTCAGCGCTTCTGCAATGCATTAACTATAGAGGTATATTTCTCTTATGTAAGTACTTTTTGTGTCACATATACTCAGAGGGGATGGGGGCACAATCGTTGGATATGGGTTCATGATTTCCGATATAAAGAATTTGCGAAAGTTTGTGCAACGGCTTTGACAAAGTTCTGGCGAACGTTATTGATGATACCTGCAAGAATGTGAAGCACAAAGAAAAAAGAAACAGCAAAAAGCCATCTTCTGGAGCTGATGCATGCAGAAGACGAGATAGACTAGAACAGTCCATGGAATTCGGCTACTGACGGGATGTTCATGTTTCCACTTGCTTTGTAAATCGATGCTCAGTGAGTGGAGATTTATGTCCTGGCTGTGATGTAGTTGAGTACAATATGATTCATCTTCTATAAACCTTATCCATTTACAACAATAAGGATGTGTCTTAGAAGCATTCACAAATTTATTTCGTAGGACGCCACCTGACAACCTATGACATGGAATTGAGGTTTCGCAGGAAAACTACAGTATGCTGTCTAGGCTGCTCAGAAATCTTAAGATGTTGCTGATTGCTTCTGCAAAGTGACAAATCATCAATGTCGGTACAGCAAGGAGGAGTTTTCATACAAGGAACGGTTTCGCTATCACAGTTGAGCAATCGGAAAAGACGATCTCCCGATAAACAGGGTTGCTCTTTGGCATACACATCACGATTATGATCACCCGCCCTTTATGGACAGTCTCGTGCATGGGCCTAGACGTCTGTTTTCTAGCCAGTTATGTGACTAATGCATTGTGTAATTGATACATTAGCGTGCATACAGAACGGATTAGGCTCTTACTCAGTCCCACTGCAGCAAACGCATCCTGACGAACCAAATGGCTGAGCAACAGAAATACACAATACTTCCACCACAGTAAGATTGAGACAATCGAAACCCACTGGTCATCAATATCTTCGTTTCATTCACTGTGGCTGCTGATCCATATTGGTCCTTCTTCTGCGAAGTAAGATTATGCTGAGATCCTTCTTAGTGATAGCTGGAAACTATGCCGGGTACTAGGTTAGCAATGTCATCTTGCAATTGACTTCGGAGGTATCGCTAGTTGAGAAATGAGACCTTGTCGGTGTTTCTAATAATGGAAGAAACTCCACTGTAAATAGAAACACGCTGATCTATTCTTCCTGTTACGGAATCCATCTCTTCAGAGTGAATACTACGACGATTTACATAATACCAAGGATAGATGTATGGTCTTAACGGGACAGGATATGCTCATACTCCAATGTTTCGTTTAGAAACGTGTTTAGATTGGAATCAATACCATCGATCGAGTGTCTAGATTCAGATGCAGCCAAAGAAATAGTCTCCATGTAACAATAAACAAAATAAAATGCGAGTCCGCAATCTAGCCATGGATATGCTACGACCCATAGACTAAAAAAGTCCAAAGGATTGGCCAAGTAAAGAGGCCTAAAACTAATTCAAGATTTCGCACGAGTGGGCACGTTATAGTGAGATACGATTAAGTAAGAGATCCATCTTATTGTTGTATCATCCAAGGGAGACTACCTCGTATTGGTTATGAGAATGACCACACTCCCACACAAAAAGAGCGCAACTATTTTAACCAATCATTCAAAGCTATTTTGAAAGTCAAGCTTTTTCTCTTTTGACAGCTTTAACTTTACTGGACCATTTCGCTGGCCTGCTTTTTACGGACATGAACCCAGCTGAGCTTTTCTAATCTATTCGTCATCGGCAGCATATCTAACCCCTTTTCCTCGTGCATTGAAGGCCCTGGGGCATTTTTTTAGATCGCACTAGTATATTGTCGCACGATTTGATAGTGCATCGTTTCCATGGTAGGTTAACCTCAGCCCCCAATAATATCCGCGGAATCTGTCTGTTTTTATTGATTATCTACAGTTCTACTTGTCATTCTAAGATAGCATATGCCTACTGGAACACAAGATACTGTTTTACGTTCTGACAGCTTATGATCATGGCATTTTTCTTCGCGCTTACGTAACTGTAAAAAGAATCTTGTGTTCTCCTACATATCAGATGTCATAAAGGATACTCGCTACGATCCTTGATAAGAACAGCGTCTAATAGAAAGTGATGATTCATCAAATGGGTGTATTGCTTGTAAGTGGGGATTTTTTTAATACACCGGCGCTAACGGAGAATATTCGAAGACTCAGTTTGATTTCCCAAGTTATCCGCGGGTATCCCCAACTTTCAGTCTCCGGACCGGAGAAGACTGTACCACCGTCATTTGCATAAATCTTACACTTATACAGCAACAATAAAAGACTTCTCACGCTGAAAAAGTAAAGTAAAAAGATATATCAATTTGATAGAAGAAAAGTATGGGCTTTAACAGGAACCGAATAGTGTATGCTGTAATCAGTTTGGATCAGATAGAGAATTTCACAGGAAAAAAGAAAGAGTACCCACATCCAAGTATCATTCTCAGCTTGTGTGATGTCTCACACTAGCCTGTACCAGAAACAAATACTTGTTTCAGCCATCAACACTGTCTTCCGCTTTTCTTCTTCTAATCTTTGGTAAAGTACTTTTTTTTTTATTTTTATGGGGTCATGTGGACCAAAGGAAAAAAAAGTGTTACACGTTTAGGATAATGATAATGTTGTCAAGATGATTGGGAAGTTTAATTTGTTAGATTTGATGTGGTTTTTATGTGTTAAATGTTTAAGTATCCCGAGCAAAAAAGAATCGATAGGGTTTCCATGTGGTTTCCATGGCAAAAGAAGGAATGCGAAGCCAGGTCGTCTGATGCGTCACCGCGGACGAGCCACGTAAAAATGGGCTATCATTAAAAGGAGGTTGTTCTATGTGACCATGTTGGACCTGTACTACATAAAAAAAGACGTTGGAAATTTGAAAAACAGGTAAAGTGTCTTATAAATTTCATTGCAAATGATGTATGACGAGGGTGCACGGATACGTTGAATAGAAAACGAAAGATGCTAGTTTCTTTTTACGTTGTGTAGCCACGCCAAGGCATGGTCCATAGCGAATTTAGAAACGAGAAAAAAATAATTGGCCCTTTTCGTACCTTCTAAGATGTGGAAGATCATCTTTTTTTTTAAAACTCCACTTTGACGAACCCCTGCGTCCCCCATCACCCGGTGCTCGCGCGAGTGTGCCCACGCCCATACACAACCGGGGCAACGATTTCAGTGTCCGCGCATTTCAAAACGTGTCAAAATGCCCCCTCGTCTCCTTTGCGCTGTGTGGGGAGATTTTTGACATAACAACCATCCGGAAAATTATTTACGCCGTCCTGGTGTGTACGACGGCACTCCACTTTTCCCCTGCCTGGATGAACGCCAACTTTTCCGCCTTCCTTCTTTCTACTTTTTCTTCCTCTTCTTCTTCTTTGTTCACGCTCTCTCTCCTGTTTTCTCATTATTTTAACACAAACTTAAAGCCCTTGTATTTTGTTTTAACTCGACGAAGCTTCATTCGCAACCCTAAAAGTTCTTTTTTGTTTTCCTTTTTACAATTAGCATTTCGTAATGTTAGTCGCTGAGACCTTCCACGGTTACATTGAGACGACCCAAGACGTTCTTCTTGTTTTTGAAGGCTGCCGAAGAGGCCTCCTGCCACGGATTTGCCGGAGGTTGCAGGAGAGAGAGCGTAAATTGATTTGCTCAGGTTCAGTCTTTGTATTTGACGAACGCGAGTCAGGTAATAAAGTTAGCTTGATAAAATAGAAAGAGAAAGCGAATGATAAACTAATCTCAAAATTATTTTTTTAAAAAAAAAAAAATAGGTATCAAACGATGGACAGATGGCCGAGTTTGGAGTCCTTCGCGTATCCTTGGTAATTTTCTGATTTATCGGGAGCTTGACAAGCGAGCGTTGAATGATAAAAAAATGTCACTCTCGGATGCCAGACAACGTAGTTACAGTGCAGATCACCAAGCAACGGATAGTACGATTGACCGTAATCGAGAACGTCAACTGGTAGGCAGCCTTTCGGACTCGTACAAGTTCCGTAAGGATGGACTGATCAAGAAAACGATGTCGATTGTCATGAATGGTGTATCACAACATTTGATTTCATACTACCACCCCCAAGATGTTGTCCAAAACAAGTTACGGACACCTTCATCCGTGCCAGAACTGGCAAGTCTTGAAATTTCACCCGAACTTTTGGTGAAGCAAAATTTCCGGATTCCACCGATGGTCGAGCCAACATATACTCCCAACGAGGGTTTAGGAGACCCACTGACGCCGCCAGATTCAGGGTCGGGCGTTTATGGAGGAGGTAAAGATCTCTCTTCTCTTTTTTTTTTTTTTTGATTCGGGGTCAACACTTTTTTTTTTGTTGTGTTGCTCCGTTTAACATGGACTCCGATTTATGTGTAATCTCTCTTTTGTTTAGACCGTCGCAACCCTCTACGTAGCATGTCCCTCGGGTCATTGCGCCAAGACATGAATATGTCGGTTATGTACCAACAGCCTTATCAACGTATGGATGTAGATACCAAGCAATCACCTACCATGTCCTACGCAAGTCAGTCCATGCATATGTATCCTCAAAGCGGATTCTCGGTAGTACCATCACCGTCAAGCATGTCTTCCTCACCAAGTACACCGATGCTGTCACCTGTTCGGCCATCATTTCAACATCAACGACACTTTTCTACATCATCTGTTTCACCGTCTCGGTATGATCCACGTAGCTACGGTGGTGGTGACCAACATCATCATCAACAGGCTCAGCACCATCAGAACATAGCACAAATCCATCCTCATATGGTAGAGGCGGGGTACTCTGAAGGACAGGAGCCACAACGATACGCGTCCACACCGAATTTGGGTCAATTACTTAATCCGGTCCATCCACTCCATAATACTCCCGAATCATCACATCATCCTTCTCTTTTACATTCGATGGCAATGTCTAGTCAACAACCTGGTTATTCTGATTATACAACCTCGATGGCTGCGGCGGCAATCTATAACGCAAAACCCGAAATGCCTCAACATAGTCCACGCGCAATACCAAGTAACAGCGGAGGAAACAATGGCAACGCTTCAAATGGCGGCAACAGTGGCGGTGGAGGAGGAGGAGGAGGAGGAGGAGGAGGAGCTGGTGAATATATGCTTTATCAACAGCGCCAACAATCTCTTACAAACACATATCACTCGACAAATGATCGTGTGGCTGTTCCGCCTTACAAAAATGGTATGCTGGCGTATCCATACCTTGATGATGATGTTCCCAGTCCAGATTATGCAGGATCGCTGATGCTAAAATAATGTACACATATAATGCAACACCAACCATTTTTCACTCAACACTCTCGTACACAAATCTTTTGTTTTTGACATTGAAACTTTCTTTTATTTTTTTTTTCTTTTTTCTTGAAATAAGGAAGAAAAAAGAAAAAGAAAAAAATGAAAGAGAGAGAGAACACTCCGCTGTTGTTGTTTTTCCTTTTTGCTTTTCTTTTCCTGTTGTGTTTTGATAGTTTTCCTTTTCTTTCCCTTTTTTCCTTTTGTTTCTTTTAATTTCCTTTTTTTTTTTTTTTAATACGACGTTACAACTTAACCCTTTCTCAAAATATCATCTATACAAATCTCAATATGTTATACAAAATGTAGTGTATTGTCATAGGGAAGTTATCTGTTTCCTCGTGGCAACGGCGGTCATGCGAAGGACAAATATGGTAACCATTCAGAACGATCTTGATTGTGTTCCCATGCGGGATGTGGAACCAATATGAACACACGTCCCACCCCCCGGAAACCAATTTTCACGCACAGACGAGCAATACACGAATTTATTTTTCCTTTTTTTTCTTGTTACTCTCTGCTTTAATTAATCAAAATACGCTGACAAAAAAAATTGAAACGATCCAATCCAAGGAAATAAGGGTAGCGGGGAAGCAAGAAAAACCAAAAAAGTCCATTATAAAAATATACATCTAAACATTGGTATCACCGACGTTAAAAAAAGGGACAGATCCGCAACTGATTACAGTAAACTACCGCAGAAATCACGGGCATGGGGCACCTGGCGTAATGTTTCCAACACAAATGGCCTCAGTGTCTGGAATGGGTTGTCAAAATGTACCCCCCAATGCATGAACCCCCGTAGAAATTGAGGAAAGAAGTAGTACCCAATAGCCGCTACCCATAAACGCTGCACTACTTGCGTTACAAACACGCCATTGAGATACGATGGCGGGAATGTCAACCGACTGGCTCTAGAAATTATCTTCTCTAGTAGGACACATACACCATGCATCGTAAAAAAGAATACTTGCTGACCAAGGAAAAACCGACGATACACCGTCCATCCAAGATTACACACGATCATATACTCGTGCATCAATCCGGACACTATAAACACCGCAAGCGAAGCCATCATCAAAGCCTGTGGTAATGGATTTCTAGTTTTTTTCGCAAGCCAGCGTTGACCAAGCAACCGAACAGGGCGAAACGGTAAGGCTAACCAAGTGGATCGTAAAAATTGGTGCCACCGGTGCGACCATACTTCATCAAGAGAGATAGCAGCAATAGGATCCGTCATACATGGATGCCATTGTTCTATCATTCGAAATGAGAAGCAATGTTGCATGTGATCATCTTGTCTTACCTGACGCATACTCTCCTCCTTCGTAAACAATGACATAAAATAATTGCAAACCTGTCCCAATAGCATTAAATGCACTGTTAAGCACAAAAACAGCAAGGGCAAAGAAAACAAAGAGGAACATAGGTCGCTCTTTCTCTAGCTGCATGATATCATGCACTGTGAATGTAGCATAGTAAGCACCCAGGATATCAGTAATGGCCATGTGATAGATCATTGTCGGGAACAGATGGTAAAATTTCTTTTTTATGCATTGCGCATGAGTAAACCTTCACTAATTTTCTTAAAAAGTATTTACCTTGTCCTTTATAAACGTTTGAACTTTGCCAGTTTTTTTGTCGGGTTTTGGAAACGTTCGCATACAACTCCATAACTCAATATGGAGACTTTCCAGGGAAGCATAGACTGGACGCCCCTGCAGAAGTGGGCCTACCCAGTAAAGCTCGACGAAACGTAGGAATGAATTAAATGTCACCATGGCACCAATGAGGTCAAGCACTGAGAAAATGAATAAGATGGTACACTTTGTGTCCATGACATTTACCTTTCTGTTGGCTTGTAAAACAAAAAGGAACGAGAATGTCGAGGCATAACAACAGAATGGATAAGTACTGCTTAATCCTCGTCGGTATAGATTGTCTAGAGACAAGTAATGCAAGTAATGTCGTAGGTGTTGCAAATGTCAAAGCATAGATTGCCGGGTGCAATGTAACACGATCGTCACCTCCTAACAGTAATTGCATCTTTAGAAAAGAAAAGAAAAAGCTCTGTAGAATAACTCCAACTCGCTAAAGCCACTTTTTTTATTTTCCACTTTTTTTACAAGAAATCAGATTACCTAACGACACCATATGGACAACCTCTTGACTCATTCTAAATACCTCCGTTTTGTTTATAGTACACTGCAAAGGAAACGAACCACATGTTGTTTTAAAGACTGTGCATACACTCTTTCCCAAAACAATGTAGCTCTCGGCCAACTGTGAAATCGTATGTTAACAAAATAGACAGATCTGTTTCTCCCGAATCGAATGTTGCCACATCAACGAGTCAGAATTCTGAAACCCGGAACGTTTTGCCTCTTTACTGTCTACTGACTACTGAGGCGAGGAGGATCATGATTGAATATCATCATAAGAACAAATCCTTTCTTATATTCGTACTCTTCATGTCTTTCAAAGCAAAGTATTTCTGGCTCGGAGAGTTTTAAAAGAAATACCTCGTACCAGGGCGGAAGTACCATCATCGCTCCTTGTTTCATTGAGCGGAAAGATTTCGTTGTATCGTACTTGTGCGATAGTAGTAACGATATAAAGACAGATCACAGTAACAGTGAATATCGTCTCACTTGTAATTAAGCATGCTGGCGGGCAAGACAACCGAAATGTTTTAAGCTTGTCACTCGCTGCCGCCATTGCTTGCTTGATCTTCTCTTTCATGGCAAATGTGCATCAAGTTCTCGGCGACATGTCCTCCAGTAACCTGGTCCTGAAATTTTTTTTGGCGAAGAGATATAAACGTGGTATTGTTGAGGTCTGAGCGGTATGCACTTGATGCAAACAATCGGCTTCGCCACGTTAAGAGCGCCATCAATGCGACTAAAGGAGTCGACTCGGTGGTTAGGGCATAGGAAGGATGCGCGACATTGATTTAGGAAAGACTGTATGAGATTGGTCATTACAACGCTGATATGCTCCGATTAATCCGCAATCGGTGAAGTCGATTGGCACTGAATCTTGTCTCTTGCCCTAAAATGCGGGAACTTCACATGATACAATCGAATGACCGCTTCTTCAGTACGACATTAACTACTTGGCTGAACCCTGCAATTTTATTACGTCGCCTTCTTTGAGCAACCACCATACGTCTTGAAAGAAACAGGGTCAAAAGGTAAATTGTACCATGACGACCTCCGAATTATTTATATTTCCTTGTAAACAAATTTCCCTTGTTCTTCCCAAAAATTGAACATTCACTAACGCGCTTAGATGTACCCATAGCGCGTGTGTACATCTGTGTGAATTCATCAACAGCTATTTCCCCAGTTTTTTAAGTGCTGCTGCTTTTCCCGCAAGGCCTGTGTAGCCATATAAAAAAAAAAGAAAGGTCCAGACAAATAGCACACACTGTGCATGTTCTTTTACTTACCTTCCTTTTATCTTTTTCCCTTATGACAGTCGTCGCTCCACCGCCTCCACGACCTGATAAAAGCAAACTTCGCAATTCACCTGTACCTCAGGTCTCCACTGATTCTATTCCACCAACTTCATCCTCTCCAGAGCCTATCATGGATTCTCCTGTTCAAGTCGAAACCCCACAATTACCACTGGATAAAATTCGACTCCGGAGTCGATTTACAGAGCATTTTGATCATCCTGTTCAGCCTGAACTAATCGAAGCGTTGGCAGACACCGATTTTCATGTGCCCACACGAAAACCCAAAAAGATCCGACCATTCGCTCTGCAGCACTCTAGTAGCACTTCTACTTTGGAAACCATCCGTGGTTTACCAAGTCCTACAACACCCACCAGCAGCAGACGACCTTCGCTCGCCGCCGTGAGCAGCGTTAGCACACCACCTCTTCCCCGACAGCGGCAATTCAGTCTGGCCGAGTGGCCAAGATCATCAACAACCGCGGAAACACAACAGCCGCCCGTTGTCTCCCCTTCATCATCGTCTACACGCCAACGTCTCGGAAGTAATGCCTCGATCCTACCGAAATCTAGCCCATCCAAAGTGTCCATGTTCAGTTTGAACCGGGCTGAGGTCATCATCAACAGACTCGAAAGTTGGTTGCAGTTCCTGAAATCGGTCTCGAACTGGTTAGATGAAATGTCCAAGATCAGCTTGCAGAGTAGTCGTTGCTACTACCAGCGCAGTTTGCCTCAACTCAACGAGAACGGTCAGGAAACAACAAACGCCTCGGCCACCGTGCAAGCTGGCCTGCAAATGCTAACTATGCAGCTGGCAGCTGAACAGCAGGACTTTGGAAACACACTCCAGCATACTTACCTTCCGGGCTTGCTGAAACTCAGAAAAGAATGCAAAGAGCGTATCCGAGAACTCAAAGCAGATCCTGCATTGGTACTCGATGAATTACTAAGGAGAGCAGAAACTACTCGGAAAACAATGGCACACTTAAACAAGTGTTGTAAAAGCAACAGTGAGAGTCAGGATCCCTGGTTGGCGAATCTTTGTAAGTGTCAGGAACGGGACGATCATGCGAAACTGAAACATGTCGGTCATAGATGTTCTCCGACAACTCAAGCGCGAAGTGGATGAAGAAAACCGACTACGTTTGTTAATGGTACCTATTCAAAAAGAAGCGTTTGCCTTTGAGACACGGTTATTGGAAACGGTTAAACCAGCTGTTCAATTCTGCTACCAGCGTTTGGCCCCAGGCGCGTGGGATGGGTCGGCGGACGCGGAAACAGCACCCTTTAAACTGCTGTTGGATCAAGTTGTACCAGATCATGAATGGTCGCAGTTCGTGGAAAGTCAGAAGAAGGAGTTGGTCGACGAACAGAATCCAACCAAGGATTACCTCAAGATCAACTATCCCAACAAGATGAATCCATATGTGATGACCTTGCACAAAGGCATATTGGAGCGCCAGTTGGGTGTACGCAAACAATTTGTCCCACGTTCATTCGCTCTGACTCAAAGTAAATTGTTCTCGGTTTCGATGTCTCAATCGATTAACACGCTATATTTATAGGTGGCTTCTTACATCAGTTTAGGCTGGATGATAAAGTTTCTCCAGAGCGTTCTATTTACATTCCAAATACAACGATTATTCCCTCCATCGACATCAGTCATCTTGCAAGCCATCACCCAGACGATAAGACCCCTTACACCTTTGAAATTCGACGTCCTGCAACTGCTGTCCTGAAGCGCGACAAGGCATACCTGTTCCGCGCACAATCGCGCGAAGAATTACTTACATGGTGTCGTCTGCTAGTGGAAGTGGCTAGTCGTCCGGCAACGCAACTCACACAAGTACCTGCACCATCAGGACCATATTCATCCAGCATAGAAGATGACATGCCCACTACCTCTTCTTCTGTGGCTCATAGCAGCGACGGTACAGTTGAATTGATCTCGCCCGCCACCAACGTAGAGATATCCTCACAGGTAGTGGAAGCAAGAAGAGAAGAGAACAAGCAGGAGCATAATGTGGGACAAACCAAGATGAATGAAACTGTGGCGGTGGAGGACGAAGGAATCGTGAGGGTTTTGGATCCTGCTGCGTATGATTACGATATCGATGATGTTGACGACGTTGATGATGATACGACCAGTTCGACAAGTGTTACGACAGCGAAGTTTGTGGATGAGCCAGAGCCATTGGAGGAACGGCGGGAATCGTTAGGTAGCAATACAGGTTGTGATGACGCTGAATCCTCTGTGTACTTTTCTTCCACATCTTCACCATCGGGTTCTCGTCGATCATCCTCCTCAGACGCTCTTGTCGTAGATAGGATTGCATTACCTGGCTTAGAATCCTGTTCACCGAATCAAGAGCCTTCTCCCCATCCGCGCGCTGCTCCTACGATTGTATATTCTCCACAGCGTCGACCGACGTATGAAGCCGAATTAAATCTGGAAGCCACCGCAATAACCGACGACGATATACGTCCCTACTAAATTAGCATATTTTAATGACGATTCTTATTTTCATAACATTCTATTAACATTTATTCATTTCCAAGGCATGTCTATATAAGCTGGATCTTTTTGTACTGCTGATTGGATTGTGAGTTACGTCAGTATTATTTGTTGAAGAACTTCTTCCGCTAAATAAATCTTGCGTCAACGAAAGAAGCAAATCTACGCTCGTAAATCCTACATGAACTTTGACTCTCGATGGATTGCAATTTATCTGATTCATGTCTAGAATATTTACTTTACTCAACATCCTGAAGGATAACACCATGCGAAGACGGAAGTAGCTCCACGGGATCAAGCACAGAATCGTTTCTTAGAAGACGTATTGTGAACGTCGTGGAATATCTGGTAAGGGGTTGCACGCTCGAGTAGCTTTGACAAAGAGGACATACAGGCTAAACGGCACACACGAACTAGCCCTATGTATGTACTATTTTCCAACATGACCTTTCACTGATGTGAATGGACAAATAGGGATCTTGTACATTTATACCATAGAAGTATCAGCTTTAGTATTAAGACAGATACTGTAATTAGCTACATGAATCACTTCATCAATAAGCATCTGCTGCAGCAATGTAGCGTCCTCATGTGTCCAATACATGGAAAGTTTAATAACGGCACACAACTACAAACTAATAGAGTTACATAGTATCTCGATAGCTACAGAACTACAGGGTGCTTTGACGATCGTAGAAGAAAATTTCATACTGATAAGCGCTTGAGGCTATGCACGGATTACGAGTGTTTCTTGGAAGGTTGTTCAAACAAGAAGAGACAACCGTGTCACCTTCCAGAACCTTAATGGGTATAGCTTGAGCTACTTGGTCAATGAGCGCGCTTTTAGCGCGATGTTCGTTTACTATTTGGAGTTTTACCATTTATCACCCTTCTTTCTATCCAAGGTAGGTCTGGCGGTTGCCGTTTGGCTATGATTCAGCAGGACAACTGGAAAGACGAAAAAAAAAAAATACCCCTTGCATCGTTTTCATAGTTCTTTCGGGAGCATTTCCATGGAACACAAGAGTAAATTTAATGCGCTCGAGCTTACAAGTATGCAACTTGTGCTAGAGCAAGTCGATTTTCATTGGACATACCAAATATACCTTACGTAGCTCTTTGTTCAACATAGGAAGCGTCTTCCGGTGTACCTTACTAATGACACTGTCCCAACCACGGTAGAAATTGTCTTATTTTAGTCATGCTTTTGAAAACTTTGGCAAGAAGACTTACTACTTAACACAGATTTTAGCACCATACAGGGGCCATGTCATTATGTTCTTAAAATTCACTAGTGTTTGTTGAGCAACAGCTGCAATCCGGACAGGGCGGTCCTTTCTCGTGATCTTCCAGAGACCACGCCATAGAGAAAGGCAACTATCCTTACTTCATTTGCTATCGTCAAGACCTATACTATCTCCTTGCTGCATGAAGATAATTCTTACTCCGAAGGAGTCACGAGCCGATCCTGGCTATTACAAGATCGATGCCCACAAGAACAACTAAAATTCAGGATTATTCCACCGTCAAAAGGGACGCAATGCCAGAAAGAAAATGAGATCTCAATAAGGTTGTCATTGTATTAGGAGATGTCAAAAGTTGTTAGTATTTCGGCGGTATTGAACAAAAGCATTATTATTATTCTGGGCAAGCTCTGCTCAGCCAAACGTTTATTGCTATCTCGTAAGCTATCTTATTAAAGGTCATGTGGTTTGAGGGCTGAAGCTTCTCCGAAAGTCACGACGTTAGCGAAATCCATCGGTCATGGCGCGCGAGATTAGTGCGTGTTAAAATTTTTACCGCGGCATGAATCCACAGCAATGACAGTAACTAAAAAGTCGTTCTAGTGGTGTTATGGGTGCAGTAAGTCTTTGGACACGTAATGGCATATCAATCAACCTAGCCCCCCTAACTATCACATGAGACCATTGCATTTCCTCTGAAAGTCGATTAGCGTAACAAAGAAAGACTCGGGATACAAATGTATGCTATAAGCATCAATGGCATGGATTTGGAAAAAATACGGGTTTTCTTGAACCGTAACTCTAGCTGGGTCTTATTATCTCAAACATGTAAAGAGAAAAATATCCTCCTTAAAGTCAAATATTCAGTACCACAAGATGCCGATTGCTAATAAACTATTTTTGCGTAATGATCCGCCAACGACCAGATAATATTCTCAGATGATCCGCATAGTTAGTTATGTATTATGCGTCCCTTTTTAGAGCTAAACATCGTTTAAGATACTTGATCATGCTGCCTGCTGTACAACAAGGTCTGCAGAGTGTTGTCCTTTCCAATCCGGGTTTTGTTCGGGCTTTGCAACTTCAATACTGCGCGCGCTAGTAGCAGGTGCGTTGTTGACACCACCCTTAGGGTCTAGGTGATGCTATTGGGGGTTTAATACATATTCAGTTGTGTACCACGACTTTGCTCACCGCTACGGATATCCATGCAATTTAACAATCATCATCCAGTTACCTGAAAATTTGATCGGCTAATACTTCCAGTTTGATGGGTAGTAATACAGAATGGATAACCTTTTAATAAGTAGCGAACTGCATCTTCTACACTTCCAGAAAAAAAGTATGTCTACACTTGAATAAACTCTGCAAAATGTAAAGACGTAGAATAAGAGAATCACTCACCCTTCCTCGCTTTTTTTGTAGATGTATTTTACTTTACCACGATATGGGTCTCAGGTACGACGCTACGAAGCAAAGTTGGTGGAGATATGGTATAAGATACAGAATAGACGGCGTTTATTTAGGTGTAGACAGACTTTCTTTCTGGAAGTGTATGTAAATCCTCATCTTACATTGCATTGCGTTGAGGCTTCGTTCATCCATGACCTGTTTTCCACGTTTCATACCGACCGCGAAAATTTCACGGTGACCTCACGTATGCCAGGAAATCCAACCTTGCACGATTAATCCGATATAAGAAACCTCGCTTTAGTACTTTCCAGCTGGTCTCAATAAGCATCGTATTATTTTTCCAGATGACCTGCGATTGGAGATAGAACTATGAGCGCGTTGGTTCCATTTTTCATGTTGTATCCATGATTGGTACAGGTAAATTCATGCATCAAAAAACTGTTGTTGCTGGCGGTCATTACAGACCCCGTCGCTGTATCTCACTGGGTTCATATACGACGCGTGCGACCACTATTGGCTTGTAGAGCAGTAGTAGTTGAGATTACTGTACACTCTTTGTACAAACAGTATTGTTAAATTCCGTGAAACGTAGCAACATCCGTGCAGAAGTGATACTGTTCTCAGCCAATCACTTTACCACTTACGTCAAGATAAGCAATTGCAACAGTCATCTTCTCATCTCTGCATATAAAATGATATCGAGACCGTCTCTCAATACACTCTTTGGTCCTTTAATATGTTCTTTTTGTAACGCTCTATTCGATCTTAGCCTTTTTATATCCTACAGTTGTCGGATAACCTGCGCAACCAAACTGCAAGCTTCAAGCACGCAGGGCAGGCCACACCATTGGACTGCAAGCAAGCCCATGAGAAAAGTGAAAGATTAATGTCAGATACGACATTGAAGAAACAGTCTCTTTAGACTTCTTTTACGCGCTTTTTCTTAGGAGCCATACCAAATTCCCGGCCCCGAGATCAATAAGGTTTAGGGTAGTTTCGGTGGGTGTGCGGTTGTGCAAGATGTGGCTCCAAAAAGTGCGGGTCGGATTAGGCGTGGCTCCTAAGAGATCTGTTCAAGAAACTAAAGGTATTCGCGATTCAAGTAATCAAGAACCAAATCACTCTATCAGAGTTGTGTAGGAACGATGAAAAAAGTTGGAGTTTTATTGAGAAGCGAACCGCCACACTCCCTTCTTCGTGGCACGACCGCCTGCTCCTTGTTCAATACCTCGAACTAGTGGCAACCCTATCCGTATATTTAAAAAAAATCCACCCGCTTCATTCCTAACTTCGATTCTTTTTACGTATAGAATGATCTTTGCGAAACCCAGTATCTGTTGAAGCAACTGATGAGTCCTTTTCTACATTGCTACGTTTCTGCATGTTCCGCCATAACTATCATGAAGTGACCCGATATAGTGCACCTACAAGTACCACAGCATAGGCGGCTTTCGATCCCTATAGGTCTGGAAAAGTGCTGAAGTAAATACCAATCCCCATTGCAAATAATATTCCATGTTCTATCACGATGACGTTGCCGTAATGTACTGTTAGCAACATATGTTTGTTCCATTAATGCATGCACGAAAAGAAGGAGGATTATGTATTCCCTATTGCTATTTATCAAATGCTTAGAACAGCTATTTCATATACAAACATGTTGGAAAAGTTGTGTTCCAGACACATAGCCAACCAGCCACAATCTTTGTCAGTATAGGATGTCGTTCTTTCAGTTCTCTTCTGAAAAGTCCGCTTGTGTTCATCTTTGTGCTTCACACTGTCTAAATCCACGTAGCACTCTGTTCCGTGTCTTGCAGCTGCACATGAATAAGATCGGTGCTGCAGGTCCAATGAAGGCACTGTTGCCACCCATGGCGTTCCGAACTGTCACAAAAGACCCGCCATCTTGGAGCGGAGTACGCTAGTCGATCGTTTGCTGGGAAGAAAAATATTACACTGCAGACACCTCTCCCCAACCGCTTTTTTTTTCATTTGAATTGAGTAAATTGTGAAGACATTGACCTATTACGTAATTAATAAGTACTGGTTGAACGTTCCGCAGTTTAGTTACCGGGTAGTCGCATAACGGTTCTTTTGCTTTCGTTTCTTGTGGCATTGACCTCGTGGTCCATGCATGCGTCGCTCTTTTCTTTCCTTCTTCTTTTTTTTTTTGGTTTTACTCCGTCTGTCATTAGAAATCAGTCGGAAAGAATTTTTTTTACAGACTCCGAGGTACAGTGACCTCCCAATTGAGAACCGTGCTGTGGAAAAAGGGAAAGTGATAGAATATAGCATGCTACGTACATTGAGTTCCTGAAGCTAGGCACATATATCTATGTAGCATTTACATCGCAGAAGTGACATATACATTGAATAAAAAAGGAGAAGGCGTTCATTAAAAAGAAAGCGCATTTTGCACCTGCTCTTGAAGGTAGCCTTCGTCTTTGGAGAGCTAAGATCTCTCAGCAGCAAGGCTTCTTTAAGTATGAAAGAATGAACCAGTATGTATACGATATGTTTATCTTTGCCTTCCATTCATCGTGGCAATTGGAGGTAAGTTTACATGCTAAATAAACAAATTCACCTTACATGCATGCGTATTATGCATCGATGCTTTTCAAAACATGCGACATAATCTCTTTAGATTCAACGCATAATACTTGCAATGATGGAACGCAAAAGCGTTATCTACTGTACACGTTGGTCACGTTGTGCAGAGACACGGGAAAAGTACCAAACAGCGATTCGCAATACCCTATGCAAACATGGCTAAGCTGGTTGAGGTCACATGGTAAAACTGATAAAAAGGTCATATGGAAGTACACTCCCACAGACGAACATGATCGACAACTCGTCACAGTTGCCGCATCGGCATCTGCTTTTGGCACGTTACGTGTGCATGGAGACTCAAATATCAAGACGACGTCCTGCGATAATACTATGGAATAAATACGACGTGACCGAGCTACAACGTTTGAGATGATGCAACAGATGATGTACGCTGACACAGAAGCCAAATTTGATTACCGGTATGAACAATCCATTTCGTGGCGCGAGGCTAATAATTATTCAGAATTGTATGCATATTTCTCCAGCAATTACCTGGCCTGGCATCAGGTATCCGTTACACTGTAGTTTGTATCTACAACTAATAACTCTTTGATTGCAACAGTGCCGAAACTATCATATCAATACAAATAACTACATTGAAAGTTGGCACCGCACTTTAAAGCAAGTATCCAATCCGAAACCTCAGAAGCCAGCGAGTAGATGGGATGATACATATCCTGTGGGATACGGTAGTCCCTGACGTGATGCAAGACTATATCAGAATCACTGCAGGTCTCCAAGTACGTCAACGAAACAAAGCAGAGAGGCAGCGTTGGCATGAAGCATATAGTCTTTCGGGCATTTTAACATGCTGTTGGAAATATGACTATTTGCAATCTGTTATCCTTACAGAAGAAGAAGCGTCGTCGATGATACTTGAACAACGCTAAGATGGTATCATTGTATTATCATTTCCGCATGATCATGATGGTTGTTTTATCGAGAAGCGAACGGCCACGCTCCCTTCTTCCTGGCACGACCGTCTTCTACTTGTCCAACACCTCGAACTTGTGGCGACCCTATTCGTATGTTTAAAAAAAATTCCACCCGCTTCATTTTCTAACTTCGATTCTTTTTACGTATAGGGTGATCTTTGCGAAACCTAGAATATATTAAAACAACCCATGAAAGAAAATCTATGATTGACATTGAACGAAGGACCCTCGGTTGCCACGATGTTCGAAGAGTAATCGTCTGTAAATAAAGTTTTTCGTTCCACTCTTGAGACATGTACCAAAACATTTAGCAGAATGAGAAACAAAGCCTTTGAAGTCACTTAAATATAAGCTATCGCATGCCTCACTAATTCTAGTCATCAGCGATCCTTTTTCGAGAAGTTTATTTCGCTTAGCTTTGCCTTTGGCAACGGACCATAACTGCTCAATTGGATTCAGTTCAGGTGAATACATGGGAAGATATACATGCCGATATCCTCGAGAGCGGATATACTTTCCTATAACAGTTGAGCTATGAGTAGGAGCATTATCCATGACAAGGTAATGCCCCTTCACTTCTGGATACTTGTCCATTTTATCAAGAGTAGCTTTAAAAAGGCTCATATAATGCCCTGTCCCTGTTTCTGTGCTATAACCATGAGTTTCACGTCCAAGCTTTCTCTCTCTGCTATACCCTGGAACCCTCAAGCTGATATTAATTAAGTCAGTGGCTGATATTGTACCCAGAATCGATGATCGATGTTGTGTTCGCTTTAGTTGTAGGCACTGTAACTATTGCAGGAATTCCCTTCTTTGACCAAGTCATAGTTTGCTTCAAATTAATATGGAAGGCTGATTCATCAAGAAAAACGCAATTTGTTGTAAAGCCCAAATCAGTTTGCTGCAGCTTTTGGACCTAATCACACCCTGGCTGAACTTTTCCCTCATTATTTCTTTTAAGCGGATGGAATTGTGCCTGTTTAATGGACTGAGTTTTCATGAAGTTATAAACAGTACTACTAGAGACCCTAAAAATGACAACTGCTATAATAAATATTGACAATATGGCTCTTTGAAAACGACAATTAGGTTTCTGCATTGCGAGGTCGTCTTCCAAACAACCGACAATCATTTTTGGTCTAACGACATTTGTTTTTCGCTAACCGACAAACTCAACCTGCCGCACTGTAACATGGAATTTCAGGAAGCACTTGCCCGAGATGGCGCCTCTTCAAGACGCTTTGCTAAATGGCAAAGGAGCAGCTGTGTAGTACCAAAGTGGTTTATCGTGTGGTCTAGGAAGGATGGAAAATACAGTCGATCTAGTTGGACACTGTATCCACAAATTTCTTTCCAGGGCGCGGTACTAACTCAAGGTCTAATAGAAAGACGTCTTATTTCACTTCGATGACCGGTAAATCTTTTTAAAGCAGGTAGAAAGCTAAAAAAAAAAAATCACTTAATACACACTAGCTACGACGTATTGGCGCAATTATTATGTCATCAAGTTATTTATTACCATCCCGATTAACTCAAAAATAAATCGTCAATCCAGAACGCCACTTATAGTGCACGGCGGGCTATTTGTGTAGCTAGGGCGGTTGGTAAGTCGCGTGAAAGGTATGGGGCCTGTATGCAAACGGATCCCAAAAAGTTATAAAAAAAACAAATGCTGACGCTTCAAGGTCTCTGCCTACGTGATATCGGTTCCAGCTGGCACTACGATCATCTTGACTATTTTCATTCATTCATCCGCGTTCGCTCATAAAATGTCAAATTGACACGTTCGCTAAGGAGAGGCTCACAACTTGCGTGAATTCGGTTGTTTTTCGGTGAGCAACCAGTCCGTTGGCGAAACAGAAAATATGGCAAGTACCCAGTCTTGTTACCTTTGTCCATTAATCACAGTTCTAGCTCAGATCTCATGTACACATGAGAACGGGGCAAGTAGAAGATAAAAAAAGAGAGAGTAGCAAATGCACTTAGCTGACAACAAAAGTCAGGGTTACCTGCGCATACTACAAATCATCACGCTGTTGTCTTTCGGGCACAATAAATTACTCTTCTACATTTCACCACCTTTAATGCTCTACTCCACGTCGTTCGCGTGGTCATGTGTCAATTTTATAAAAGATCAAGGATAGTACATGTAAAAAATTGCAACGATTCGATCGTCTGTTGATGGCGGTGTGTCAAAATTCACATAGCTCGTGTTCAGTGCAACCAGAAGTTTTTTTAATTTTTTATCACTATTTAAAGTGCCGCCTGGTGAGACAATGACGGATGGAAGTATGGGATGAGGTGGTAGGAAAAACAAGTTAATAGGTATGTAAGTTAGTGTAATACAATATGTGGCTAGCGGACTACCAAGAACTGCGAATATGTGTATCGGGTTCTTTGGCTGCCGCAATACTTTTTTTTCTTGAGGAAGGTCAGAGGGGGAACGGAAGTGAATTACAAGCGATAGATGAAGTTGGGGTTCTCGATGTCTGTAAGGTCCTCATTGGGGTCGACCGGAGGTTGGGGATTGGCTAAACGTTCCCGATTGGTTTTGGCCATTAAAAGATGAGCAATGATCATCAAGACAGTAGAAATCGTGTTGGCAGCCATATAACCTATCATACCGCCGAGATAAAGAGGTTTTTGCCAATCCACCATCATAAGAGGACCGGCGAAATTACCAATCGTGTACATGACGATCATAGCGCAGCTATAAAAGGTCTTCTTAGTATAACCTGAGACGTTGTTGGCCACAGATGCGAGAAGCATGGTGTAAGCTGCTGGGAAAGCCCAGCAAAGGTAGAGACCGAGTAACTTGACTTGAGGTTTTGGGATTGCCACGAGTAAAATCAAACCGATCGTGGAAATTGTCAACAACACGGAGGCAGTGTAAAGTGTATGGCCGTATTTGCGATTGTACCACACGGCAACAATGATGATAATGCAGTCAACCACGCCGGAAGGAACACTGAGAAGGATGGCTTCCAGACTCTATCGTGGAAAGTGAGGTTAGCACAAACGCTGGATCCCAAAAAAAAAAAGTTATTCATTTACCGAAAAACCAAACCCAGCGGTGATGATGGAGCTGAAAGTGCCCAAAGCGCCGTTTTGGATGTTAAGCAACATGGATGCAAAGATGAAGCAGTAGAAGCGAGGTTCCTTCACGGCCTCGATCATGTGGCTGATTTTGATCTCATTGGTACGGACAACCTTGTTGTCTCTGAGACGTACGTCAACGGCTTCTTGTTCTTCGGGTGTAAGGCGGAGGAAACGTGACTTGGGGCGATCAATCAGGAAAAAGAAACAGAAAATACCAAACAGGACAGTAACGCCTCCCAGGATGATCATGATCCTAAAAATGAAACATTTTTAGCGGAATTATTTTTTTGGTGTCAGCTGGTACCAACCATTGCCAGGCACTCTTGCCACCGACGCCATGCATGTGACCAATGCCGTAGCTGACAAAACCGCCAACAGCCATGGCGATACCGTTGCAAATGTAGATCATGCCAATTCTCGCGGCTTGCTCAGAGCGACGGTACATGGAACTAATAAGCATGATACAGCATGGGTACATGCCAGCTTCAAAGAAACCCAAAAGAAATCGAAGAGCAGCTAATTGCTGGAAGTTCTTTCCTTCCGAGGTACAGACCAATACGGCACCCCAGACAGCGATCAAACTTCCCATGTATTTGGAAAGAGGAATACGCTGAATGAGAATAGCATTGGGAACCTGAAAAGAGGAAGTCATAAGCTTTTAAATTTTTTTTTTACACAATCTAATATTTACCTGATAGACAAGGTAACCCAAATAAAAGATAGAACCGAGCCAATTGAATTGCTGACCCTCAAGGTGAGTGTCCTCCTTGATGCTCAAGACACCAGCATAATTGATAGATGACTTGTCAAAGAACTAAACATTACAGCGAGTCAAAAATAGGCTTTTTTTTTTGTTTTTCCCAAGATGAGGTATTTTACCTGCAGAAAATTCAGAATAGCAACAAAGGGCATTACATAAAGGAAATCCATTTTACGGACTAAACTGCGCTCGGCAGCAGTAACAACATATTCCTGGTTTCCCTTTTCATCGAAACGAGCTTCCTGCATTACTGTTGTCGAGGTGATCTCGTGCTTCTCATATTCGAGAATATATTCTTCTTTTTCTGCCATGGTTTGGAAGGGAGAAAGAGCCAAAGCGCGGGCATGCAAGAGAAATTTTTTATGTCAAAAAATTTGGGTCCGACTGAAGCCTGTGCACCGGAACACAAACGATTTACCTTAACGACGAAAGAAAAAAACCACAGAGGTTGCACAGAGACACGTTCGGTCAAAAACTTACGACCTCTCCGAGACGCACGATCTCATTTCCCGGAAAAGTAAAGAGTAAGAAGGGTGTATGCAATTTTACTTGGTTAACGAAGAAAGTTTGTCTATATTTGCGTGAATGCACGTAATACGCATTACTTAATTAACTTTGGTTATTGTTGACCATTGTTTTTGAGTCCAACGCTGTATTACAGTCACTAACCTTGAACAGCTACAGTTAATCATTCGTGGGTACCTCGGCACAGTTCGTCCGATGTTGGCCTTTGCCGGATACTTAAAAAGGTCCTTGTGTCGATTCTCAGACATGTGTCTACACTCAATACATCACGACTGTGTAAAGCAGCTGAGAGAATAAGAAATCTTGCCTGATTGTTCAATTCCCTACGGTTGGCGTTGCACAAGTCACTGCTAAAATTCTGCCACTGTGGAACCGGAGATTTAATCAAGATCATCCGTTGTCAAAGGCACAAACATTAAGGATCGTGTTGATAGCTTGGTCTTTTGCATTGGTAAGAATTTATTCCTAGTCTAGTCAAGGAAACTCTGATGTGCAATAGCTAATCGCAACACCGCGACCGTTGCACGAGATCGATCAGTCAAAATAAACAAATCAGCTGGATGAACTTGTCTTCCGTAAGACAAGAATCGAGACTGATCCTCAGGTTGACGATGAGCTCGTAAAAGCTGTACCAATGAAAGAATAAGGATTTTATACTATTGACTTGCGAAAGTAAACTACACACATACTATGATCGACGAAGGATCTGCATGAAATGGCAGATAAAATCGCTTCAAAGCATTACCTGTCCTGAGCGATAGCAAGCATGACTGAAACATTAGACGTATTTACGGGATTCACGATAGCATACACAGGTATCAAGTAAACCTAAGAAGCTATGCAAATATGGAGCTGAGGGGATTTGGCGTTTGAAGCTATGAATCATGCGCGATGTAGTCATGGACTCTTACAGATATAGTATCGACGCATTGCTTAAATAGATATGCTGTGCCTTCTCATGCATCACTGAAAGACTGTGTTAAGGTCCTCATCGGTAGGAAATAATTTGGCTGTCACGATACAGTTTCAAAAATCGCGATGAAAGCAGATCGCGAGGTATTTCTCGTCTCTCGAAACACAGAAGTGAAATCGCGTTGTTTTTTTTTTGAGTTTCTAATGTAATCATACAAGCGCCTACGGCTTTTACATCTATATTTATGAAACGCTTTGTCGGCAATAGCAAAACGATTTGTAATAATGAAATCCATCGCGACCACGCTTTACAGCTCGCACGTGAGTCACACATGATTGGTTCCGGAAAGTGAGTCTCTGCGGAATTTTATTATTCAAGAGAAAAAAAGACACCCCCGCAACATCACCCCACACTCAAACACAAACTTGCATTATCTCTACTACGTTTGACGGACATGGCGCGACAGTATCTGCACCGTTTGGCCATGCTCTCCCAGCTGCTACATGCTGGCCCGTCTAGATCCTTACTGACTCCGTTGTTCCTCCGTCCAGCTTTGGGCGCCAGTCGCATCCTTCAATTTCACACACAAGCACAACAATACCAATCCCATACTTTATTAGACAGCATCCCTACATTCTCTTCTTTACAAGGATCACTCCCTCAAGACGTAAAACAGTCAAGCACGACCGATTCTGAGACACAACCCGACAGTTTTCATTTTATAGCTTACGCAGCATGGCATCCTAAAAATCGAAATGCGAAGCAACGTCAAAACGAGAGTCGTATCCCATACTGGAAACGGAGCAAGGTCGGAAAAGTAGATGCGGGAGAGGATGCTTTTTTTCACACCTGTACGCCGTATGGATTGGCCTTGGGTGTAGCAGATGGTGTGGGAGGTTGGTCCGATGTTGGAGTCGATCCAGGTAAAATAATAATAATAGTAATCCATCAACATCCCAGATAACCGGTTAACTATTTCTTTTTTTGGGTACCCCTTAGCACTCTTTTCATGGACTCTGATGAATAATGCGGCTTCTGTTGCTAAGGATGACGGTACTGTAGATGCACATCATATTTTGGATGCTGCATTTACACAACTGCGCAAAAGCGGCAAGGTTCCCGCAGGCAGCAGCACGGCCTGTATTCTCAATCTTTGTAAACGTTCGGGAAAAATGACCACGTGCAATTTGGGAGATAGTGCATTCATTCTCATTCGTGATGAAAAGATTGTTTACGAGAGTCCAAGTCAACAGGTATGGATTGAGATGAGTAAAGAAACAATCGGCTAATGATGGTTTGTTTAGCACTATTTTAATTGTCCGTAAGTTCAAAGCAAAAAAAAAAAAAAAAAGGGCACAACGTTATCCCTGAGACTTCAACTTACAATGTGTAATTTTTTTAAAAAAGGTACCAACTTACAGTCGTGCCGGATACCTATCCCAATCGCGATAGCTTTGTCACGGATACACCAAAAGATGGAGATCAGAAATCGTTTTTTCTAAAAGAAGGCGATTTAATTTTATTAGCAACCGATGGCTATTTCGATAATGTATATCCTCACGAAACACTAGCATTGGTGAATGCAGCAATGGAATCCCTGGTAGAACCAACGGACGAGGAGGTTGTATCTGCCGTGCGCGGCTTGGCCAAGTCGTTAACAGATACAGCGCGGCGGATGAGTTTGGATCCGAAGAGATTAAGTCCTTGGGCGCGAGATGCGCGGGCGCATGGAAGTAACTATCGGGGTGGTAAGGTCGACGACATTACGTGTATTGTTACTTTGGTCCGAGGAGTACAAGGGAAAAATAGTTCCGAGAAACAAGCATAGTTTGTGTTTTTGTAAATACATTCATTTTAGCAGATGATTTGAGAAAAAAAAATGAATACAGAGCAAACGAGTCTACCTGTGTGATATCCCTGTCATAGCTTTTGGAAGAGAAACGGTTGCCGATGAATCCTGCGATGCTACAGCTTTCCTTTGGAAAAGGCTTTTCTGTTTGTAAGAATCACGATTTGCTAGAAGCTAAAACCCCTTTTCTTTGTTTAAACGTCAACATTCGTTAGAGCGTTGGTGACGTTTATCCATCGGATAATCTTTCTTTTCCTAGACATCATGTAGTGGCATCGTTTTAAACGAACACTTTCGAAAGAAACATATCCGTTAGAAATAACTGTTGCACGATGCGTAAGGTTTGGTTATCATGGTCAAGAAAGGTCGTTTATTTCCCCTCTCCACTTTTTTTTTCGTTTTGTTGTTCTTTATCGTGCTTACCGATAGGAAGCAAAGCAGTATGTCTCAACGAAGAACCATTATCCAAAAGATAACCAATGGACGAAATTTCACAAATTTCCCGGTTTTTGTTTTGGAACAATGGGAGTAATTCGTTGATGAAAAGCATTTGACAAACAAACATACATGCCAAAGTCAGGCAATCATGCGTCATCCAGCATGTGGAAAGCGTCTAAGTTTCCATACATAGGTGTATAAATTACTGAACGAATACAGAGTATGCGCTCTAACCCACTGCACAATAAGAAAGATCATTTGTAGTACCACCCTATTACCGGTTTTGCCGAAGTTGTAAACAGACATCATGAACAGATTTTTCCGAAAACAAGCATATTTCCCATGTATAAATACTATCGTTCAACTCGTCCCTCTTCCAATACCTATCTTCACGTTTGTATTCGACGATGACATGGGAGCTTCCAGAAAATTCACTGTGTCTTACCCACCCTGCTTGTCTCCAGCTGCAGAATAAGCTGCCGGAGCATCATGCCAATCAAGATCCCGCTCACGATTTACGCGACCGTAGCTCGCCTACTATTAAGCCTCTCGAGCACTCCCAAAGCCTCATTGACAGAGGAGGTCCAAGCCCACACCGAACGGCTGTCGCTGCTTCTGTGAGTGCATTGCGCGACACACAGTCAACCCTCTCTGGCACCCCCTCCCGTAACGGTTCTTCCAAGTCGAATACCACAACATCGACCACCACCACGAGATCCGCCCCGGCAAGTTCTACTAGTGCATCCCAACCAATGGGTCCGCGATGTTCGCCAACGCACCCAGCTGAAGTACCCTTTCCGCCGACGGCAATGGATGCATTGGCACCGATTGCTCCTTCTTCTTCACCTACCTCGGCATTTGATGCTGGTAGTCCTTCATGTCCGGCCACACTAGCGCACCGCAATGGGATCCAAGCTACAACGCCTGAGCATGTCTCTCCAAAGCCTCGCTACGGCGATATGCCCACGGATCATCCCTATCTGCTGAAAACAGGATCAGGGATAAGCAATGCTCTCTTGCACGATCAGCATCTAGTGCCCGGAGCTATGTCAACCACAATGGATAGATCTTTGTCGCCTTCGCCTCCTCCCCCGCCTCCGCTTCAACGAATTCCAGCAACTAAAAAGGCACGCGATCCGGCCGGAATTTCAGAAACCGAAAATCGACACTCTTTCACGCAATCACCTTATACTGCCGACATGATAGCCGCGCACCTTCCATGTGATGATTCGATCATAGGAAAGCAATCCCAAGATTGTAACAATACGACACTTGACCGCTGCAATGACTCGTCCTTTTCTGAACCATCGATATCACCAGCTACTCGAATGATGCACACCTTGGCGAACATAACGTCCATGGCACGGCCTACTTATCTGTATAGACGATTATTCCGTCGCGGAAAGTACAACAAAAATCCCAAAAATTTGGATGAAGAATTGGCAAACCGTTGTATGCGGTCACTTTTTGCACGCGATCGTAGTGCAGAAGTATCTGGTGAGTTGATATCATCCGCTTTGAGTTCCGCCTTCTGACCTCTGTCTCTCTATACGTAGTACCGATTTACTCGAGATGTGCAGCTCACAAGAATGCCACTACTGTTGATTTGCCCGCAGAACTATCAGATAATGGCAAGGATTTATCACATCTGTGCGACAAGGCCTTTTTCGGCATTTAACGTTTCCCGAACCTTTTCTCGCCATAGCTACGGATATATCTCGATAGAAATTACTAGCATAATCTTGGATCAAGACTATGAAACATATAAAATGTTTGTATAAATACAAATGTTGTACCAAAAATAAAATGAGACTCAAAAGAAGCAATTCGTTTAATATGATTTTTTGTACTGTTTAAATAATTCACGCTGCTTAGGATAACAATAAGTGATCTTATTGGTGCTTTTCGACTGCCCCTTATTAGATTGGATCTGGATGTGAGCAAAGGACTAGAATAATGTCATGGAGGACGTTGCCAACGAGCCATTAAGTATTCCATTTTTATAGACGCGAAACTTACACTGGGATGGAAATCCGCAGGAATTTTTAGCACAGATACCGTCTACTGGGCTCTCATCGGTTGTATGTTGCATGTCTTCATAATAGCGATTACAATGGATGCTTCTATGATTATTGATAGCCAAACCATCCACAACTATTACATCGACCCCGAGAAGGTATAACGCTTTGTCAGACATTCGCGACAGTCCCAGCTGGGAAATCTAATTTGATTATCAAATATATTGACACGTGGATGCTATGTCGTCTCCGCGATGTATGTGCCGAACCGGCGGCAAGTATGCTTATCAAGGTGTGGTTAGGGGTGTCGTTAGGACAGGCTCACTATACCATAGTATACAGATACACATACGCATCAATGACTACCGACTTTTTTTATCGTTGCTTTGGTTACGCAATAGTATTTCAACTAAACACAAACACGACCGTATATCCTCTATTGAGCTATCGTCATCTTAATACTTACATGACTTTGTAGTTTGTTAAAGAAACTGGTAACGTTGATTGTTTGGAAACATCTGGAGAACGACGCATCTAATAAGAGATACCTTGTTAACTGCCGTTGTTCTTCAGAAAAGAAACGGATTATACCTACCGGTTGAATTTATGACAATCGATTCAATCACTTGTACATGGATATCGGTGGATCTATGACATAAATGATCACACATGTGGAAAATGAGCATAAAGCCTACAGCGCGGATGATGGAAACAGTACTCATTTCCCATCATTTTAGCCAGTTCATGATTTACACGGCATCCAAGTTGCTGCAAGCATTTCTATACATCCTTGAAAATATATAGCTCAAGCGAAGTCATTATTCCCAATTACAGGTTATCCTTCTACGATACTCGTCATGTTAAAACGAAACTTAGCAAACAAATCGGCAAAGACACATACAATGCTATAAGAATAATGCACTGCCTGTTAGCTACATCATATATTGCTATGTAGACAATTGCCAAGGATATATCGAAAGCTATAGCTGTATTTAGCACTGGGAAACTCTATGAAAGTGATTAATTATTCTGACGATAACCAAATGACGTTGGCATCACAAAGTGCGATTACCTTTCTTTTTTTATAGTTTTCAATAGAACACTCTACCGTATCGAAACAACTGCTGTATTACGTGCCACCATTACAGTAGCAGTTTTCCAAATGTAAGTATGAACATTAGAAGATCTATAATTGCTAGGGTTCTTCACGGATCAGATTGGATCGGATTGTCCCTCAATCCAAATCCGATCCGCCTATAGACGGATGATCCGTATCTGATCCGTTTTGTATCTGACGGATTGGCGGATCGGATACGGATCAACCAATTGTATTCATCATAAGATAAAACCATTAAAACCTATACTAAAAGTAACAGTGCAAGAAGGTACATTAATAAATTATTGTATTCAGCGGATACATATGCTATAATAATAAAAATAAACACGAAGTTATTGAGAAACTGTAAAGATTGCGACATCATAGAAGGACATGCGAGTAATCGCGGTGATTTTAAGCTATAACGGCGTTGCGGTTAAAAAAAAGAGAAAGAGCAAAAGTAATTAAACATATGAAACTGCAATTGCGAAACAGCGATAGCACTTTTTATTAATCGTTAAGCTTTTAAGTATAATCTACAAGGCGATTCGGATTGTTTATGCTGCATTGCTGTTGACATCGGCTAACACTGTACATCTCGTTAATTTTGACATGAGTTCTTTTTCCGCTGTATCCATTTTTATGCCGACTTTAAATATCCGACGCTTCAAAGCAAGGTGTGAAAGAAGAAAGTACAAAAAGAAAGAAGCGCGAAAAGTGTAGGCGCAATCAAAAGGATGAGCCACGTAATTATTTGAGATCATTGAAAAAAAAATTATTTTATTTCTTTGGGCTATGAATCAAACAAAACAGACTGTTTTAACGACTCTATTAACAAACGATTGCGTTCTGGTGGCATGAAGAACTCCGCATGAGAAAAACAACGCTCGCATGGGACTGAGCTGGCAGGAACAGCAAGGTATTTAGCCGCCATTTTAGAAAGATGACTCCATTGACCGCCGCGACTTTTCCAGTATTCAAGGACTTTTGTACCTTCTTCAGCTCTTGGCTCCGAAATATAGTCTTGCAGTTGATCTCTCGCTGGCCGCGATCGAAACAATTGTACTCTTCCACTCGAATTTATTGATGGTATTGGGTTTGACGTTGGCCGAAATTCTTTATTCCACGCCTCTTCAACAGCTTCTTTCCCATATTCTTTCCATTCAGCTGGCCATTCAACTTCTTCCCACCAGTCGTACTTTGCGGGTGGATCTAATGCAGTTGCAATGGAGTAGATGGGTGTCACTGCGCGACTGTAATACTTTTTCAGTTTCTCATGCGTACGATCAGCAGTGAGAGTGATCTTCAAAAATGCCTTTTTTATAAAAAGAAAACGGTAAGTTTAATGCTTATATTAGCTATTCATGTTTGCCTCAAAATTATTCTTTTTGTAATCATCAATATGATCAAAAGCCAATTGAACGCGACCATGAATGTATTGATTGATGGATAATCGGAATCAGATGAATACATAGTAACAGAGCAGGAGTAAAGGTAAGATGACAGGAATATGAATTATATCGCTAAATCTTCTACATCATAGGTACTTATATACTCTTTTTCTTTAATTGCGGCAGATTCTTTTTCTATCTTTCTTTCCTCTTACACTCTTTAACTGCGGAAAATTCTTTTTGTCTTTTTTCTTCCTTTTACACTCGTTAATTGCAGCAGTCTTTTTCTTCGCCGCAGTTCTTTTTTTCTTGCAGGTATTTGACTACGACGGCATGCCGCAATCACTACACCGCATGACCTTGAGGTAAACAATGGAACTTGTAGATTTTTGAAGACAATCACCACCGCATTTGCCGCATTTCACTGTATTGCCATTTGATTCAAACGAATTACCACGGTGGAACCACATTCAGCTTCGACATTTACATTTATCTTCCTTATTCGCCATTTCGACAACTAGTTTTTTATTTACTTATGCTTATTGCCGCAATGCAGGAATGAGTTGAGCCTCGTTGTATACAGTAGCTTCATAACGGTAATCACTACTCTGTGTACATTAGCTTAGTGTTTCCTCGCTACATGTGTTTCCGTTTTTTCTTTTAAAGATCATTTCTAACATTAGCTCCATTGACATTCATATGCATTACAACATGCACCTTACAACTCAAATAAAATAAAACATTATATTGTAAGAACTTGCGCTTTACTTTAATTACAATATTATTGCCTGTTCTATCGACAGTACCATGACATACCACACTAAAAATTTACCACAACTATTACATGGATCAAACAGATCGGATCGGATTGTACGTTTTTGATCTGTTTAACAATCGGAACCAAAATAATGATCTGTATCTAACTAAAGCAGATACAGATCAGATTGGATTGATAGATCATAGATTTTTGATAAACTTTACTTCAAAATCAATGACATATAAACATTGTCAACTCAAATAGAAAAGTTTTTTAAATTTTATTTTTTTTTCTCAAAAATAAATATTAGTCTTTTTGAATCTACTGACTCTTTTTATTTTATATCAATAAAACATTACAATTGCTAATTTTTTTTACTATTTAATTTTTTTTATTATTAAATTTTTTTTTACTACTAAATTTTATTTTTTATTATTAAATTTTTTTTTACTACTAAATTTTATTTTTTATTATTAAATTTTCTTTTTCTTTATTGAATATTTTTATTATTAATTTTTTTTATATTAAATTTTTTAAATATTTTTTTCTAAATATCCTTCTTCTCCAAATTTTTTATATAAAATCTACTGATTATTTATCTCATTATATTTTTTCTTAATCGTCAAAAAGTGAAGGGGTCATAGCTCAGTGGTAGAGCAGGGGATTGCAGATCCCAAGGTCCCGTGTTCAAACCACGGTGGTCCCTTAATACCTTTTTGATTTTTGTCGTACCCAGAAGACCTCAGCCAATCGGATCCCGAATCACAAAAGGCAACTCGGCCTTCAACCATAAACAGCACGTAGCGCAAGAAGTCTTGACCGAAATCCATTTCCCTTTGAAGACGCTCTGCCGTATTTACATTTTTATATTCTCTACCGACGTTCTCGTATAATTATAGATTTAGAAAAGATATATAAGCACGAACATTCATAACGAATAAAGGCATCATCTGTTTCTGTTATTCTTTTATTCTCTGACGCTATTCAAGTTAACTTCCGTGGCCATTGATTGGATCAGCCAAAAAGAAGCACGACATTTTTTCCACGAAAGTCGTGCACATATCGCGCCCGAAAGCAAACCGTTGTATGCTCTTTACTCCAAAACATGCTGAGGATACTCAATTTAGCTGTACCATTATATGATCTTTTCTCGTCCTTTTGAGTGATCGTAATACCGACCTCATACATTCATGTTTGGAGGATGGTCATGTCTCATCGGAACGTCCGAAAGTTTAGTGAATGCTGCGTGTTCGCGCATCACACGTCATTTCTTTCAAACGACCCCTCCTAAATAAATGAGTGTGTCCTCTTTAGAAGCTTTTATGCTATCCTACAGCGGTGGTCATTTCAATCAATCATATTTCTTCGAACATCGGCGGCCGCTCAGACGTTGCATATTTATTCGCCATCTTTTAATTCGGAAAACAATCTCATATCTATGAAACTTCTGCACATCCGCCTTTGATGCACGAGGTACAAAGGAGTAAGTGAGCTTGTTGGCATGGGCATGAATTTACTTTGTATCCAATGGAGATGCGGGACACCGCTGTCTTGCGTTCATCGGTATTCACTGGACGTCGAAATGCTTCCACTCGCTCATCTTGTTGTGCGTCATACTCGTAGCGGCCATAGCATCTGTGTTCCATACCGTCCTACACTTGTTGACTGCGAGAACAGCACCAATCTTTGCTCCTTTTTGTCCATTTGCGTCCAGCTGTTCCAATTTGCTTTACAGAGGTCTTGGCATTTCGGGCATACTTGCGAAGTCAAGTGCTCATCTATCAAGGAAGCCTTGGCATACTTCTGCAGATACGATAACGCCCTTTAATGATGCTCAAACGCCTCAGCTTTTTCAGGATGGATCGTGTCGGAACACTGATCTTCCCCGTCAATGATCGTGGAAAATTCCCTTTCCCGAGGGCTACGATGTGAAGTTTATCGTTTTCATTGCCATTGGGGCATAGAGGTCACCCTTTTTCTTTTTCATTGGCAACTTTACAGGCATCCCACACCAGTATTTCCGGCTTCCACCTAGGAGTCATTTTGCAACCAGAGTGATTTCTTTTCGCTTCTTCATATACAACTTCAGCTTGAGCTAGTTTTATCTAATCCAGCGTTAAAACAGAATCATTTATAATAGAACTGAGCCATACCTGGCACCTTGATCGTAGAATGGCAGATGAATTGATGATGCTGAAGTTGATATTGAGCGGGAGCTAGTTACACTGGCCTCGTACGGTTACACGACCTTGGCATCGCTTTCAAGGCTATGTGTTTTCGTTTTCCAGATGGTCTGCCATACGTTGGATTGATAAAAAAAAGAAAAAAGGCAAATAAAACGTGCGAAAAGAGAACAAAACCGAACTTCCCACTTAAATACGCATCATTTCCCGTTATCTGAGACAATTCTTTGTGTGAGACAAAGGATCCTATCTTCAGCACAAATTTCGCATGAGACAACGGAATCATGTCTCTGAAACACCATTTTAATGAAATAACAAGAATCCGATCACTGAGATACCTTTTGCACGAGACAACGAAGCCTACCTCTAACACGAGATAATCAAGTACTACCTTTAACAGGTCTGCATGAGATAATGAAACCCAGTCTCTGACACACCTTTTACCTCAACTAATGGGAAGTTATCGATGGAACAAACGTAACATGAAAGAGTATGGCGCGCGAATCATAGTATTGAATGAACGTAAAAATATGTACCTAAAGCGCAATTAATTAAGGCAAGGGAGAGTTGTCTTCTATTCTTTCACAGTTTCTTGATTTGTTCTTCTCTTTCTTATCTTCTTCAGACGTTCTTTTACATGCAAAGAACTGAAGCGTTGAACAAATAAAAGAAAATGGTCTGTCTTACGTTTAAATATCCAACACATCGCATTATGTGAAACGTGTTTCCCAACCCGGCGTTGGCAAAAATCACTACAACGAACTAGAACAACGGAACAGCACGGTGCACTTTCAGTTGACGTAAAAAGCCATGCTTGTCACGCAAAACGCGACTATAACGCGCATGGACGATTGCTTCCCGACCTCAATTTCACCTGATTCCTGCGTCAGATGGCTTAAGAGCACAGTAATTTCCGCATCTGGCGTATTGGCTAGGCATAAACTTTATGTAATTTAAACGGAGCCATTCCGAGCACTCAAGTTGATAAAGGGTTAACAGGTACTGCAACATCCCTTTCTTCGCTCGAATGACATCGTACGGCGCAACAGAGAAATTATCGTCGAATGTAACAAGACAAACACATGTCTTCTGTGTGAGCTTATCTGACATTTTGACAGTTCACACAATTTTTGACCTATGACATCTTTAACCGGTTCACACGAGGTCTCCACTTTGATGGTTGCACTGCCGAATACTCTGCAATAGAGATTGAAGAGGGAAAGGATAACATGCTCAGACTACTTCATGAGTATTACTCCAACAAACCATTTGTGGAGGATACCTGCACGAAGGCAGTCGATGCAGCAGGTTTAGTGGACAGATTACTGATGGATGACAGCTTTCACCGCTTGCCATCTAAAACGTTTGCTTATGATATTGCTGCGGAAGCAAGTTGTAGCGCGCGTAAACGGAACCAACCGACTTCTGGGAAGGACTCGGTTGATTACACCGTTTCTTATGTTTCTTGGGGAGAAGTAAAGGATCAAGTGGCATTTATGAATGACCTAATTTATGGTATTCTTATAGGTACAACTGTCTCCGGAATATGTCAAGCCGACGGTCCGTTTCAGGGAAGCTGTGAAACACGCTTTGAAGGAAAGCACCAATAAAGAGAAATATGAGGCGCTGCAAGGCGTGTTTGGGCGATTTGGGGATTACTACCCATCAAAGATGCTGCTTGGTACTGTGACTAACACGTGTGCAACATTATTTAACTGCCCCCCCCGGTGCAGGTGATCTACTCGCTTGTAAAAGAGAAAGTCCAAAGATACAAGGCGAAAGCACGTGTGAATTGGAGGATGAACATAAAGCAACAGAATCTAGCGATGATGCAGCCGAAAATGTTGCAAAGGCCGTCAAAAACCACAAATACTGGGAGGTCATAGGTAACTTGTATCGGATCTCTCTGATACTTGCTAGACAAACTCGCTGTAGGTGGTGATTCCGGATTATTTTTCGTGGATGGGTTGGAAGACTGGAAAGAGACTACGAGATCCAAACCAGCCATTATCCAGTTCAAAGATATGAAGCCAATTTACCATATTCTTGAGAATGATGAACGAATTCAAGTGGAGGAGGTCTACGACAAAGTATTTTCCGATAATGAGCCTCGACGTATGGTGGAAAAGAACCC
>JNDT01001274.1:0-11887 GCA_000697055.1 Saksenaea vasiformis B4078
TTTCGAAAATCCCCGTGGTGCAACACTCAAGCCAAAGCGAGGGATTTGTATCGGTAGATAGAGTCCTGGTGGCGGAAGGAAAGATATCGCCGAGATTCCGGATGGATTGGTACCACTACGTATGCATCCTTCAAATCTAGTTTGCAGAGTAAGTCGTCCTTCTCGATGATATCTCGTAATGCTGGAACGCCTTCCATCTTGAAATGATGGCATTGCACAAACTGATTGATTTTCTTGCAATCCAAGATCGGACGCCGCTTGGTCGATTCTTGGATCGTGAAGAAGTTGGATAAGAACCGATCGTCCTGATCTGGTGATATTTCGATGATTCCCGCTTTGAGATATTTCTGTACGGCCTCGTCCACTGCAGCTTGATCGTCGGCCGGGAGTTGTAACCCTCTCGATCTCCATGGAATGGGTTGGAATACCCACTGTATTCTGTAACCCTGGCTGACCACAGATAACGGCCAGGGATGATTCGTCGTCTGGTGCCAATATTTCGTAAAATGGTTCAGGCGACCGCCTGGTAAGATGCCATCCGTTGGTGCACTGTAGTGAAGGCTCGATGGTTGAAGGTCCAGCTCGCCCAGCGCCAGTTGCGTCTCTATTGATGGCTGGATGAGCTTGGGTTGGTTTGAATGTTGGGTTTCTCTGTCATGTGAAAGGGAGGGCTCCTGCCCTTGCCAATAAAAAACCTCTGTTGCCCCCATTGAAACCTCGTCCTCGTGAATTGAAGCTTGACCCTCTCCAGGATCTTCGACTGCGAAAGGGTCCATTTCCATAGGAGTTGCCTCTTGATGTGGAGGTTTCACTCCGGAGAATGGCTTGCTTGTATCTTGCTTGATGTATCTTCTCGACAATTTCGGAAGAGAATGCCAACGTCTTGTCGTGCTCTCTTCGGCATCCTCAAGGTACCGCATACTTTCTGGCAATTTGAGTGCTTTTGCAGATAGCTGTCTAGCTTCTTGATCCCACTGTCTACCGGTGGTGAATTGAAAGATTGCCAATCGTCTGAGTTTCTCAAGAATTCCTTTGAGGTCGTCTCCGTCGTTTTCATCACCTCCTCGTGTGAGGATGAACTTGACATCTTCATAGATTTCTGTGGTGGCTTGTGCTGCCACTCTGACTTTGTCTGAATGTTTGTAACTGTGGGAAACCGTTTGATAGGCATCCAATGAGTATTTCTTGAGGTCTGAAACGAAGGCTTTGTTGACTGCGCCTTGTTTAGTCCACTCTCCTCCATTGCACTTTTGCACTTCTCGGCAATACCGTTTGATGTTCTGTTATAGTTCAGTTTGGGAAGACTGGTCCATCTCCTCGAGGATCTCTGAGGGAAGGATGGATCTGTCTCTGATACTTGTTTCGGTGGCTCGGTGGAGGAGTTCATTAAATTGCTCTTGTGTAAGCGTAACCATGCCATTGTTACTTTCCATACTTAGACCACGATGCGCGGTTTAGAAAGATATGATGTATTAGAGTTGGAACAAAAAATTTTTATAGACCAATAAAGCGCTGCTCGGAGAGCTAGTACCACATCGGAGGCCGACCCGGAGTCAACTGAGGTTGTGCTAGGAACGACCCACAACCGAGATTTTTCCAAGATGTTTTCCCGTAGTGCTTTGCCCCAGCTTTCTTTTTTCCTCTGCTATGTCTACCGCTTCTATCGCCTCTATCAAATGTGCACAAAATCGGCGCGCCAGTACATGGAGAACGCCTTTAGATGAAAGACTCCCGATACCGCGCATGGTCGCAAAATTGATCTGTTACTGAAACGCGCAAATAACGGCAATGACATTGAACTCTCCAGCAATGAATTCAAACGTCACTGAAGAATCAGGATAATAGTGAAAACAAAAGATTGTACAGATGTCTATATATCCACGATATGGTCGTCATCTGTGTTGGATCTTTCTTAATGCAGTGTTCATGGAGGACAGGTCGAGAGCGGATCGTGGAAAACTCGGTGAAAGGCATTGTATAAAGAAATCTGGAATAAGTGGAAGAAAATCCTGTTGATACGTATATCAAAGAAAAAAAAAAGAAAAGGAAGATATCTTACAAGAATGTATTTTCGATCGTTTCTAAAGTACATTCGTGAATTCAATACTGATATAAAGCGCCGGAAATCTGCTTAGTTATACCTAAGACAGTTATCTAAGACAACCACTGCCATCTGACGCCATCTGGCGGCCTTAGATTGGGATTGAAGAGCTGGTTATCCTTGCAAGTTTCTCTAGCCATAGTTCTTCGTAATTATTATCATTTTTGATAGGTTGACACAGATGTCAAACACTATGACTTGGTTATCCAACAACTCTCCTTGAGCGACGCGTGGATTTTGCTCGATGAATACATGCAACTTTGTTCGTACGTTCTCACGTCTTTTTACCCGTTTAATGCCGCCTTTTTGAAAGTGCGTTGTTGGATGACTAGTGTTCCTGGACCCCTTCACTCCTATAAAAAAAAAGTGAAGAATCAAGAAATTCAGGCAACGCTGAACATAGATACCGCGCGCGCCGATCATATCGCTTCTTCCTCTAATATAAACTATTTCCAGAAGCAAAGGCCACCACACCTGGTCGCTTTTTGTATATATTGTATTTAACTTCCATGAAGTGCGCTATACTGGCACCATGGTTGAGAGTAACACGAATATTATTAAGTGCAACAACTGTGCAGCCACTCCTTGTAAGAAGCAGGCTCTTCTTATCAAGAAATTCTGGGGTGTCCAAACCAGCAAGCACGATATTGAGGTCATAATAAAGGCCTCTTATCTGTTACAAGAAGTATCCACCTTGTTTTAAGTATAAGGCAGGGAAAGGACGACATGTTATCAGGTCGTAGTGGTAGTTCTTCTATTTGGCCTAAGCTTTTCCATCTAAAGGGGGTGCAACCTCCACTTTCCTGTACCTCATAATCCTCTGAAAGGAAAACAGGCCACTTTCTCCTTTTCTTCCGCATGCAAAAAAGAGGTATAATGTTACTTTTCCTTCTATTTCTTGGTTCTTCATATCAATCCATCATACAGATTATCCTGTTGTTGAACCAGGTCATACATATCGATATGATGAGAAAGTATACTTCGTCTGGGGAAATATGTCCGTTAGTTCTCCTCGCTTTCTCTATTTGGTTCTCGGAAATTTCAGTAGCAGCTCAGCGAACTGGCAACTTCTTGGAAGTGTTACTCCTCTTCAAACATTCAGCACAATAAGTATCCCTCCGTACATGGCTCCAAGAAATGACTATTATTTTACACTTAGTCAGTACGGAGACTACGACTTTTCCCATGCATTTGCTACTGTAGGACCGTTTGCAATTGTGGCAAATGCGCCTACGGCATCTTCTACAAGCATTACGACAGCAACATCAACTACTTCAGCTGCAACGGGAACTCTTTTGAATACTCACGAGCCAGTGCTATCTGCAGGAGCGGATGCAGGGATTGCTGTTGGTTGCATAATTGCTGCTGTTCTGGTAACACATGAAGTTTACACAAAATCGAAATACTGAACATCAGTTCGACAAGATTATTTCCATTTTTGTATGGGTACGGTGCACAAGAAGGAAGCATTTGGAAGATAATAGTAAAAAGGGCGGAAACAGCATACTTGATGGTTGGTTCTCTTTTCGACGGAAATCACTGAAGAAGAACAATACGTTTCCTGGAACCTATGGATCACAAAAACCGAATCAGCATACGCGTCATCATCCAAACGAATATGAATCAGGCCAACATACACTACAGCGGCTAAATCAAATTGATTATCAAACTCCAAACGAGATTGAACCGCAGCGACCAAATCTGCACGATGATAGAATCTATCCTCAAAGTTCTCCTACCGATTGTAGCAGTAACGCGTCAAAAGACGTTAAATCTACAAAGCACCCTTAATATCATTGATCGAGTCGCGCAAATGTGTCCTTTAAGAATCTCTCTGAAGATAAGAAGGGGGCTTACCAGAATTTCTGGGAAAAGAAAGAGAAGGCAAGGTCACTAGCCAATAATGAAGGCATGATATGGAGGATGGAAATATCAGACATTTAAAACATTCTTTTTCAAAAGCAAATGTGTGACATCAGATAGTTTGCGCCATGTGAGAGCCTGCAACAAACACCAGAGGTTTTTGGCGAAAATTTTGGCTTAAATTCCTATACCATTGCGTAGTCCTTGCTGACAGGAGGTGCTGGCTCCCTTTTCTGTCCCGGATATATTGAGTCCAGGTGTCTCAAACTATCTAAAGGTAATTCGCGATTGCTAGCAGTTTGGCGACGATCGAATTTTTTAAGGGATTGTAATCAAAGTGATTGAATACACGGAGTAACGCTCACACTGTAGACAGATAAACATTCTTTGTGCGTGGCTCTAGAATGGACCATATTACTGTACAGGGCCGCGCCAATTCCGGTCACGAAGCGCAGATACTAGATTTATTCAAAGCGTCATTGCACGTGTGACCACTACAGAAGAGCTCGAGGTGACCTGCACTTTTTTGTTAGCATGTAATCAGTGTAACTATAATTTGCTTGGGTCATATCTTGGGAACCGTCTTTTTGTACCACTTAAACTACATCCTAAGAAAGGAAAAAGAGACCGAACACCTCCTTATCTTCCTCATGCGAAAAAACGTATTGTTATCCTTTTCATTAATTCTTATATTCCTGTTATACGTTGACGCGGACATATCTGGCATTGAGTCTGGACAAATGTATAGAGCGGGAGAAAATGTATCAGTCAGCTGGGAAACACGTTTCCCCATAAATGATCTTGCTATCACTCTAAAAACTGCACCACCACATCCTAATTATCTGACGCTTCTGGAGTGTAGCACAGCTAGCGGAAATAGCACGTTGACTCTACCTATGTATCTTCCCTTCAGCAACGATTATTATATCTTGTTCGGCCCAGAAACATCACAATCTGACGATCCATTAGTGTCTACTGTAGGGCCAATCACAATACTAGCAGCACCGCTACCCACGTCGTCTTCTACATCCGCTACGGCAACAGCGTCAAGAAGTTCGTCATCTTCTGATGCAGCTACCTCAACAACAGTCTCGAATTCACACGGCACGGCATTTCCCAAAGGAGCAATTGCTGGAATTATTGCTGGTGTCGTAGCCGTTAGTCTGGTAACACATAGAATTTGGGATTGGAAGTTTAAACAAACTGTAAAGGTTATTTCACTTTCTGTCTTGATACGCCGCAAGAGAAGTAGAAAGAATGGTGGCGGCGTTCTGTTCAATTATCATCAAACGCTCGGTAATCGGCAGAAAGCGGTCAAAGAGGACAATAACCTTCCCGGAAAACGTGGATCGCAAATACCAAATCAGCACGCGCCTCAACGTATAAACGAACATGAATCAAGTCAACATGCTTCACAGCGGTTGAATCAAATTGATTTTCAAATTCCAAACGAGATTGAACGGCAGCAATTAAACTTGCATGACAATGGAGCCGATGCACGAAACATTCATACCGATTACAACAGTAACAAGCCAAAGCGCGTTGCATCTACATGCCGCTCAGTGACCGAAATTGATACTGTATTATACAGTCGAGGTCACATCTAACCTTGAAAGCCCCCTTTCTGCTTACAATCTGAATGTGAAAAAAAAGCGGTTTCCGAGTTTGGACTCTCTAATGCAACTCGGGGCAGGCTTCATGCTTGACCGGCTTGATTTGATTGTGTACAACGATTCTTACATCTTCTTTAACTGATTGACACTTCAATAACTTAAGTTTACTTCCATGTATGGATGTAATTTACAAAATTACGCACTCGTAATAGAGTCAAAATGTAGTAAAGCAACGATAATGGATGGCAGTCTTTATTGCTTGCGCAATTCCTTCGTCAATCTACTAAGCGACCATTTATTCTCCTGACGCCTTGCATCTAATATTGTCACGGCTTCCTTAATGTCTATGCCGCTGCTCTGAGCAATACGGTAGATTTCATGTATAATAGTCAAACGTCTTGAGTAAAACTGACGTTCTGCAAACAAAAGTTAGTACATAATATGTCACTGCAAAGATGGTTCGATGTAGCAAACCTTTAGGACATGATCTCCATGAGGTTCCAAATTTCCTGTCAAGTTCCATAACCGAAGGCGAGTCTGATCGTAGTCCATCGGACCATTCTCTCCACAGGTCGAAAACTGTGCTGATGTTCCTGTCCGGCTGATAGCAACGTGGACGCTGTGTGGTAGCTGAACTGGGCAATGGAGACGGTGCTTGCTGTTGTAATTCTGCTACTGATGTTCCAGTCGCAAACACTGAGCACGCTCGTCTCAGCATTTGCATGTCATACCTTAATCCACGGATATCGTCTGTGATAGTCCGTAGGAACTTGTGGATTCCGGCTGTCGTTGCTGAGAAGGTTCTGCAATATACGCTGATTCGTATCCATCTTTGCACTCAACATTTGCACCTGATCGCTAACCAAAGGCATAGCTCTGCGTACCAGAATATCTGCTGGTTCCTGTGCAGTTTGGACGGTCGATAGGAGGTTACTTTCGAATGCCAAGAACTCTGGGTCGGTGAAGAGGACGTGGTTGAAGAAAGGGTTGTGGCCATGCTCCACCCGAAACATCACTACATCTTGTAGGATTATCCGTCGCATAGTGATTAGTAAAGCCAGAAGCGCCTCTGCGCTGCTGAAGTATTCACACTCGCGAGAGCGCACTCGCGCCAGCCATTCCTCTGCTTTGGGAAACACCTTCCTTTGGAGGCTTTCCAGTGGGCAAATGTTACCTCTCGGGAGCGAATAATCGCCTTTGTTGCCGGAGAAGCTGTTCATGACGCAGATAGAACTAACTTGCCGTTCTCGTAATTGTTGTCCTTACAAAATCGCTAACAATAATAACAATAGCAGTAAAAGGAAAGAAAACGACGACCAAAATTTTTGTCTGCGGTAAACGCACGTTGAAGATAATGACAAACACACTGAATAGAGGAATAAAACTTCGAAATCCATGAATAGGCATGTCCATTTTGGTTTGGGACGTAACCGTCCTCTAGATAGTAAAAATTTTTATTTGGGTTATTTTTGCGATTGGACCTTTTTCCTGCCTTCAACAAGCAGAGCAAATTCTTTCGTCTATGCATGCAATGTATTACAGAAGGTAAAAGAACGAAAAAGAATGGATGCAACTGCATCATCATAGCCAGTACAACTAGTTCCGTGGTAGAAGAGACTGTGGAAGGCAAATCTGGTTTGTACTGACAGTGCTGTACCAATAGCATCGATAGTTCTTTATTCAAAGCATCGCGAAAAGATTTCTGCAATACTCTGAGGCTTTTGGTGAAGGCTCTTTCAGAGGTTACTGTCTGAGTCTAGTTGAACCTGTCAGCTTCGAGTTGACTCATTGTAGTACTTGAGGGAAGCCAGAAATAGAAAATACTTCATTCAGTAAAATAAAGTTGTTCTGAGTTGAGTTAACCTGTTGGCTGCAGGTTGGACTAAAAGCCGCTTCATCATAGGATCTAGTGGAAAAGCACACATAGAAAATAGTCCGCTCAGGCAAAACAAAGATCGTTACTATCACCGTATATACCAATTTATCAGCTGGTAGAGGTCGAAAGCAGATAGAAATCGTCGGGTTTTCACTGCAATATTAGATTGATTCGAAAAAAAATTCCCATTTTGGAAACAGGATAATCATGATGACAACATCAAGACAATGAATTGTGATTTATCTGTTTTACCTACATTGATAGTTGGGCTTCTTTATCTTCCTCCCTAAAATCTCATCATGGTAAAACGAGTATCATAATATGGATCCACATATTGATAATGTTCAATAATAGCTACCTGATCTAAGATTTCACGGAGATGCCAACCTGGACCTTCGTGGCATCAGCAACCGAGATCCAACTCCAAACTACGAACAGCAACTGCAGAATGCGGTGGCTGCTGCGAGAAGACAACCAATATCTAAAGAAAATTATCGAAAGGCTCTCTGGTGGTTACGGCGACGAGGTATTCGAGTTATCTCTCAGATTGATGACTCGAGTTCTCGAGAGGCAGCTTTGGCGGTCATCGTTGCAGAACGCTTGAATCTCAAACAGAGCGGTATCTATGTGCTATTACCTAATAACCAGACAATCCCCGCAAATAACCTGCTTCATCTGATTGCTATCGCAAAGGCGCATGATATCTAAGTGTTTCTATTTTCCACAAAACAGAAACCAAAAGTTATCGGAAACAAAAATGCTAACTACAAGATTTCATTGTTGCATGAGGTTGATTCCTACTCCGCGCAGAGCCGGTTACAAATTTCACCACCACAAGAGCAAAAAGGCCAAGACGTACAACTGGTCGAACCCCTATGATGCGTCCTGCTGCGACCAGAAAGGATCCCCAGGTTGGAAAGAAGAGGAAGGCTCCAACTGCACTTGTCGTAACCGATGATCAGATCCAGTCCGAGATGCGGCAAGAATGTAAATAGTATAGGATCTATTCGCCCTATATTGACCGTGTTTTAAATAGAAAAAAGACTGAACAGTGAATGGGCGCGTATCACAAGAAGAAACCCCCCAACCGAAGCACTTTTACAAAAGTTCAAGGAAAGATGCATGAACAGGAAAAGGGTTCCAAGAGGGCTTATCACAAGTAGCGGAACTTCCGAGAATGTTTACAAGACGCTAAAGACAAAGTATGGAACAACAGCCAGTAGTTATGCTATGGAACAGCGACTAAAAGGATCCTCAAACCCCTTGCCCATATGGAATTCAATGGCTACTGCATTTTATCGGAGGCAACAAAGCCGACTGAACAAACTTCAGGATGCTGCTGGTCCAAGTAAAGGTGCCAAGCGAAAAGCTGAAGTTAGCAACGATGAGGACGATGATAAAGGGTCCAGTGATGACGGCAGCGAGGATCCCAGCGATGATGATGATGATGATGATGATGATGACGACGACGAAGAAAGGCGGAAGGAGTACATCGAGCAGCAACTACAAGCTTGCGAAAGATTGTTCGGCCCGAAATCAACTTCGATATAATGAAGCGTCTGCTGCTAGAGGAGCAGGAAAGAAATTCACGAATTATGAACGCTATGGGACGGGTACTGTCCCATTTCGCCGATATGGTATGTACATTGTCACACTTTGCTTCGCATTTAAAGTGCTTTTTACCAGGTCATCCATGGGTAACGTCTATGAATTCCTCGGATATGAGATTTACGACCGACAAGCAAACTTCACACATGTTTTCCCTGCTGGCTTCCTGTTTGGCGACATTGGAGCGACTCACGAAATTTCCTCGTTGCCGTTCAAAAATGCGGACGATGTCCGTGATTCCGACATATTCACGTTTCTTCATTTTCAAAACATGTTCTACTGTTGCGTGGGCTCTGTTAATGTACAGCAGTTGTAGGTTTTCTAATTAATAGTTAACTTGAAAACTAACGTTGCCGTTGCAGAGCATCATCATCATGGGATAAGATCAATTCTGCCTTGCTTTCTCTGGTGCAACGCGAGCCGGATGTAGTCAAATCGTCCTTCCTTGCACATTCTATAAAGGAGCTCTATACAGCATCTAACAATATGTACCACGGATCCTTGTACCCGCGATCGCTCACAAACGCTATCCGTCTCCTACTTCGCGTCAACCTTGCACCACAGAGGATGCGTAGATACATAGAACTTACCAAGGAAAAAGCACAAGAAAAGTCGGAGAAGAAGGAGAAGAGTAAGCGTTCCGACAGGGGAAGAAAGCTGCGACACAGCAGATCCTATTGGGTTTCTCAACTCGCAACAGCCATAGCGAATGGTCGTCCTTCTCATGTACTTAATAAGATTCAGCAGAAGATAACAGAGACGTTACCAAGCGAATGTTTGGAAAAGGAGGAAAAGGGAGGAAACCCAAAGGGCAAAGGTCCAGCAGTAGCAGACCAATATGATGGTTATGTGATGGACGAAATGGAAGAAGATCTTGTTAATGATAGTGAAGACGAGGATCCCGAAGAGTCTCCAGGGACAAGTTTACAGACTGCTGCACCTATCAAGGAGACATCAGCTCGGATCATTCGTGCCTTAGTCGCCATCGTTCGAATGTTGGTGGAATCTCCTAAGATCCGTCGAACTATCACAGCTAGCGACATTGCAGATGCCGCGTATGAAGGCACGGCATTGACTGCCAAAGAGAAACACGTAGCAGCAAAGGTCGCTAACTTCCTTCGACCCTATGTGCCTCGTAGGGCCGAGACGGATGTCCCGCCAATGAAGCACGTCCTTACAGTTCTACCCATCGCAGCACTATCCAATACCATCAGTCAGATCGTCGGCATGGAAACCAGAATAAACAAATTGTCAGTTGATACCAGTGCTAAATGGAGCCTCTTTTTATCGGTAGATGGTATATACAAGATTATGGGCGATATGTACGAAATCCCGACTGCCACTGAAGGAGAGTTCATTACCAGCGAGTTCCAAGCCCGAACACGGAAGGATGCGGTGGTTGGAGCCTTCTTCGATTTACGGAAGATCGAACAGTTGATGAAGCGCCGACATCTCTCGTTTAGATGGAAACTTGTTTTCGTAAACGAATGGAGGGTGCGCCTGATGGGTGATATTGACCAGAGCAGACGATTCCAGGTTTCGGCACTTAACACACAGCGAGTTACATCAGTATCATCCGAGTCATCTGCACAGATACCGTTGAGCAGCTCTCGATTAGAGGAAAGAGTCAGCGCCAATTGCGCGCAAATTCATCGGTTAGAGACGCAGCTGAAACCTTTGCGGAAAACAATCCAAGCTCTGGAGAAGGACCGCATGGAATACAATCGGTACATTACCAAACGTCGAGATCCTGCAAAATACCAGATTCTGAAGGAGATACGCAAGGAGATCCGAGCCAAGCAACTTGTTGCGATTCAATTGGAAGATCAACTGAAAAAGTCCCGCCGAGAACGCTATCAACTAAATAAGATGAAACAGGACATGAGAAAGAAGGGAAAGCGAAAGGAGAAGGCCGCTGAAACCAGACGCCGTCGACGACGGAAACGGAAAAAGCGGGCAAAAAGGGAGCAAACGCAATTGCCGAAAAATGCAGTGATCACTGAAGGCCACGTTGATCAGGTAAGTTAAAATTTATTCTGCCATCGGGATACTTATTCAAGCTTTTAGATGATATCTGCTGCGAGAAACCCATTCTGCACCGCTTCCACCCCGGTCTGTGGAGTTGATCCCAGAATCAAGAAAACAGCAACGACAGCGATCTCAACATTTGGTAATCTGATAGAACGGATTCATCACGTTTGCGAGGGGAAAGCTGACGAACACCAAATGCACGAATACGCTACATGGAACCTGCGGGCATCATACGTCAATCAAGCTACTTTTTCGAACCAACATCGCCTACGCAGGGAACGAATCAAGCAAGTAAGAGAGGAGAGTACAACTACAGAAAAAAGGCGAATCGACAGAGAACAGCGTACAAGAGAGATTCGTACTCTCAAAACCTACCAACGATTAGCGGATACAGAACGGGAACTTTTTCCAGCGGCAGTATCTTCTCAAACCGCCGTTCATTTTTACGGACATTGGCAGCCGAAAAACAGCATGATAAAAGGTCATGCACGCCGAGGGACCAAGCGTCTCCGAGCACAACAACGGCGGAACGGTCTAGCGATCACAGTCAATGAGTTAAATACGAGCCGAACTTGCCACTGGTGCTTAAAACCACTTCAGTTACAGAAATATCGAACGACCGATGGTCGAATTAGGCGAAGCAATGATGCTGTCCAATGTGTTAATCCACGGTGTTGTACGCTTGTCAAAGGCTGCAGCACCATGAATAGAGATGAAAATGCTGCAAACAACCTCGCTTTGAAAGGTACTTCCATGGTCGTTTCTGTAGATGGCAGCCCTCTTGCACCGTTTAAT